>APFE030607010.1:7915-43272 GCA_000404065.3 Pinus taeda
GATCTCCCTCTAGATTTAGATCTCCCACTCGACGACTTATTTTTGTTTCTGTTCTGGGACCGTCCTCATACAGACAAGGCATCACCATTTTGGCTCTCCATATTTTTCTGTCTCATGCCCTCTGCCAGCAAGGATGAGACTATTTTTCATCAAACTGCAAGGCAGCTGCATTGCTACCTATTGCAATAACCAGACTATCCCACGAATGTGGTAGAGAACACAACAAACTGATGCACTTATCTTCATTTGAAATTTTAATTTCAACAGATGCTAACTGAATTACCACAGTATTAAATGCGTTCAGATGCTCTATCACCGAGTCTCCATCTTTCATCCTTAAGTTATACAACTTTTTATGCAGGAACAATTTATTCACCAGAGACTTAGATTGGTACAAAGTCCCTAACTTGTCCCACAAAGCCTTCATCGTAGCTTCCCCTGATACATTCAGCATTACTGAATTTGAGACAGACAATTGTATTGTGCTCTTTGCCTCCCGTTTCAACTTCTTCCATTCTTCATTGGACACTCCCGTTGGTTTAGTACTCGAATCTACTGCGATCCACTGATATTTATCCACCAACAAATCCTCCATCTTGAGTTTCCACAACTCAAAACTCTGACCATTAAATTTCTTGATCTCTATCTTTCCACTGCTCACCATCTTCTTTTACCACTAGAATCGATCTCGCAGATCTCCCACTGAACAGGTCTACACAGGCTCGAGGTGAACCCTCAGCAACAAAGGACATCCCTTTAAGCTAAAAACAACTTGATACTAAATGTAGGTTTTAATCTCGTACATAAACCTGCATACGAATTCTAAAACACATAAAATAATAATACCGAGAGCATAACACATAAAACACATATACACAGAGTTTTTCGCCTGGATCCCAAAACTGGACTACTAGCTTGATTTTTCATTATTTTCCTTTCAATGTTATAATTACATATTATACATGCCGAAGCATCCAATGCCATGGACCGAAAACCATTGTGTCCAAAACCATGGACCAAAAACCATCGCGTCCAAAAAACATGTGCGAAAATCATGCACAAAACCATAGGTGGGTCTGCCCAACCTAACATAGTTTCCAAAACCAAAATTTTCCGGGGTGCTGTCGCGGACCCCATAGAGTGAGGTTACCTGCACCCCTCAAACCCCCTGTGACCCCCCGCTACGCAATCGATGCAACGAAGGGGGGGCCCTGCCCCCCCCCTCTAACCCCCCAGTTAATTACGTGGGTTAATTGTGGAAAGAATATAACACAACCCAACAATATACAGCAATAGTACTGCACATCCAGAGACCAAAATGACTCTACCAAGTAACCTTGCTTCTAGTGTCTTCCCACTATCCATGCTTGCCCCCACATGTCGTAGATTGCACTGCTTTCATTTCGCTAATGTATCCTTCAGCATTTCCTGCCATTACATAAACATAAGCATAATATAAGCACATAATATCAAAATCATATCCACGTGATACTAACCTCATAGATCTGTCAAGGCTACCCTTCTAATTGATTCCTCATGAAACCAAGAACCTCTTCATTCGATTCACCTACATAAGCAATCATTCCTCCACAAGCATGATCCCCGACATGTCAGACAACAACATACATACATATATACATATAAACATTAGCATAAAAAAAATCGTGATCCCTGATGACCTTGTCAGACAACGACTTACATACATACATACATGCATGCATATAAACATTAGCGTAATCATGATCATCACATAATTACCAGATATCATAAGGTCAAGGTTAAGAGAACTCCCTTTATCTGTGCACAACATGCACAACAATGAGAACAATAGTTCCCAACATAGCCAAGGCGTCTGACATCTCAAATCCATTCACTTTTCCTTTCCTATTACCTTTCTCATGACTATCCTACTATCTTCCATCTACCCCAATGGACCCAACCAATCCAATTGGTTTTCATACTCTTGCCTTCAACTTCCCTTATACATTCACCGAGCTTCATCTGGGTCCTACATTACTTGTTGGGTTTCATTCAGCTTCCCTCAGCTCCATTAACTTTCTCCTTCCCAACCAATTCCCAAGACCCTCAAACATAAAAGTAAAGAACAATAAACAAACAGGAAGAAAACCACGAAAAACAAAAAGCAATACGACACAACAAACAAAGTGGCATGGCCATGCACCAAATGCAATCAAAACCGAAAATCAACCACAAACAAATCACAAAACACCAAAAGTACAAGAATATCAACATACACCATGATTCAATCCGCATGGGTTCTCAATGCTTCCAAGGGAAAGCTCAACCCAAGCCTTCCTCAAGATTTCATGGTAGATGATTTTGCCATGAAATTCCCTACATCATAATGCCATAAATACATAACTATCAGTGCATAAATAACATAACAATATACTGGTTACCTTACCTTGTTGTACCCATCACACTGCCTTGTAACTGAACATGTACATATATCAACTCTCAAGGAACTCCAATTCCTTGATGAATCCAACCATAGCTAGAAACTAGTTGTTATACATGTCAAGTACATGTTCATGAATATAACAAATATCCACATAATGTTAGGAAAAATCAAGGTTACAAATACTTCCTATATGCAAAGCACTCATTCATTTGGAATTACGGTTTCCAAACATAGCCAAAGGAATTCTCACCCAATTCCTTTCTTTACCTTTTACCTTGTTGCAATTGAGTCTTATTATGTGCTATCACATCACCCAACTGTTAATTATATAAACTAGTCAACTGTTACCTTGTCACACTAATACCAATCATGTTACCCTACAATTGTTCACACATGTCAGTCACATGTTCCAAAGATAAATACATCATACCTATTAATTTGAAATCAGCCTTTACCAAGGCTAACATCAATGTCATAATCAACTTACATTCATAGTCATAATACTAAAACTAGCACCCACTTTCACTCAAGTGTATATTAGTTGTCTCAACACATATTGTGTTAGTACAACCATCTAAAAACAAGATAATTCCTTCATGCAATCTTTATAGACACATGCTCATATCATGCACTTAGTTAAACAATTAAACAACATGTAAACATACCATGTTAGATAAACCAAATAGATGACATAATCAAACTCATACCTCAATTTATCTCATGGGAGGCTATCACATCTGCACAAGTCAGTCCAGATTAGTATGACACAATATCACCAATATATCGACTCATACCTGAATATCATAACAATTACCAACTACATAGGCTAATCCAAATTAGAACAATACATGTAACTGCCATACATATACAAGTTGCTACCATTCATGACTATTTGACGCATGTGCATATGACCACACTAATCAACTAGCATCTATCATACATGTAACCACAATAGAAATAGAATGACATGCATGTACATAACCATAATTCTTATACCAACCATTAACGAACATACCTGCATGCCCAACATACAAACCTGTATGACGACCTACTCTTACCTTGAGGTCTAGTGTTGCAACCTCGCTCTGATGATCTGCATCTCCTACTCTATCTCGATAAAATGTCAACCTCATAACATACCAACAACATCATAAACTACATAATGACCACCAAGATGCATACACAACTAACATGCATGCATGACAAACACATTTTTCCCATCTATTCCAAGTGTTTGACCCTGGGCGCTCTGATACCACCCTGTAACCACCCCTCCCATATCTACTCAGTTTCACCAACTTGCTAGGGTAAACATGAGAGGAGGAGCTACTATGACATGACTCAACCTCCTAGGTATAGTTAAGCAAGTGGAATCAACAAACCAAAACTTTACTAACCTTCCTCAGGAGCTATAGGACCCCAGGAGCTGAACAACCAATCTAGGTGCCCAAATCATGAGCTAACTTTCCTTTTTAGGGATACGTGCCCAAATCATGAGATAACTTTCCTTTTTAGGGATATGGACTCCCAGTATCTTGCAAAACAACGCAATCTAGTCACTGTAATCCTCTAGTCACATGGGTAACCCTGCCTCCCAACAACTACAATCTAGAATTCCCTAGAATTCCCAGTTCTGTGCACGTGACCCTGAAATTTGAGGCACTTTTTTAGGGCTAGGATCCAAACCCCTACCCAGAACTTGATATAAGTTTCCATAATTATAAATGACACTAGGACAAATCCATTAACACGAAACTTAGGCAATAAATTGACCTAACTAGGCCTAACCATGACAGACATTTCATCAAACACATTGTGAACACGTAAGCTACAAGCCATAAATGCATATATGAATAAAGGGGTCTCATATGTATTTTAAAATCATCAAGAAGGTTTGATGCCCTCTCATAATAGCTTCAAAAACATATATTAGATCATGCATTCAATAACCATTCATTTACCAATCAAAACTTGATAAGAGCCATAACTAGGATATGTCAGAAACCATGCTTAAAACCAACATATAACCAAAATACTAACAATGATAGCATAGCCATCAAAGCCACATAATAACAAGTGTAAATACTCATGAAATACTAGAGGAAAAGAGCTCTTATTAACATATGAAAAATCAAATCAAGTAAGGTACTTCCACGTACCACCCGACCGTAGATTGGGCTGAACCAAATATTTCTTTCAGTCAATCACCCTATGCCATATTCCAAGCATGAATGTGGGATCTCATGTAATAAACCAAGAAAAACCAAACCAAGGCTTCAAGAGGCCAAACCACCTCAACCCTCAACTAGTGATTCCACCTCATAGTTGGTCATCACTAATAATCACCAGATCAGTCTCTACCCAAGTTTCCAGGGCTCAGAGCATTTGTTCCAACCCGACTCCAGGACCAGTAACTCAACCCACAACTGTCACAAGGCTCCGGAGTGTTTTTCCGACCAAGGCTCCAGGACTAGTAGCTCAACCCACTAAGGGCTCCAAAGTGTTTGTCCAACCAAGGCTTCCAGGACTGGTAACTCAACCCAAGATGTTCTGGGGCTTCCAGAGCATTTCTCCAACCAAATTTCCTAGAACTAGTAACTCAACCCACAACCATAAGGAACATGAGCACCAATCAGAAAACAATCAAGTGGGAAACCCACAACACCATCGCTATCCAGGAAATAGAAAGGCGGGGCAAAACAATTATCAATCCAGGAAATCATCCATACCAGTGACATATCATAACTAAATAAGGTCCACATGTATATACCATTTATGCCAAAACTAGCAAGGAAATAATACATGCAACTCAGTACCTACAAAGCAAACCTATTGTAGATGTTGATCCCATTGTCCCCTTCCACTTTTCTGATTTTCCTTTACCTTCTTTTCTCCAAATCCAAAGTATGCCAAAATTCTCCAAGAGTGCTCCAAGAAAAATCTAAGTGTGCAAGAGTATGAGAGAGAGAGAATAGAATGAGAGTGCCAAAGACTAAACTAACAAAAGCTTCCACTAACAAAAGATAACTAACCAAAAGTTGTGAATTGATCCTCATAATCCTTTTATCATTGAGGCTTCTATTTTCTCCATTTTCCTCTATTTTTCCTTGATTTTTCCTCACATGCAATTATGTGACCTTTCATCTCCCTTTTCCCCTATTTTCCTTTATTTTCATAAATAAAATGCCAATTAACGCCTATTTTCCTTTGCCAATTTCCATAGCCATTAATTATTCACAAGTGATCCCCATCACTACATTTTTTCCCAATATTCAATGTGAAATACGTGTCCCATGACCTTGGTCTTATTTTTCCTTTATTAACTTTATTACATGGATTTTTAGCTGGGGTTGTTACATCGGTGCATTACACAGCTTGGCCCTAAATCCTTGGCAACAAAAAATTCGCCAATCACGGAAATTTTTGGAGGAGGTGGAGATATCACATATCCATAGGGAACACAACGTTGATGCAAACAAAAGATCAAAGGAAGCATTACTCCAGCATATAGGACATGTAGTGATTATACAAAAAGACGTTGATGTCCTCAGGGTGAATACCAACAACATTTTCTAAAATTGAAGTTGTTGTAATTATTGGGACCTTGCATGTTTTTACGTTTGAATATTTTATGTTATGTATTGGTAGAATTACATAGCTTTTGACAGTCATGTCCAGGAGGTTGTAATTGAATTGTAATTTGCAGTGTCATGATCCAGATTATCCACAGTTTCTTGTTCATTTTGTCGACGTTTCAAACCCCAAAGGGGGTCCATCATCAGGACTAAATCAGATAGAATATGAATGAAAGTTTATTGAGAGAAGAGCCTTTCAACCTGGGTATAAATAAACCTAGAACCCTAATTTTATAAAGAAACCGACATTTATATATGATTTCTTATTTTTATTTATTATTATTTTTTTTATTTTTATAAATTTATATTATTTTATAATTATTTAATTTTTATATAGCTTTAATTATTTCCCATTGTTTTAACCAGGAACCTAAAATTTAATTGATATACCAATTCATAAATAGTTAATTTATTTAATTTATACTTCTATTTTATTTTATTAATTATTTTAAATTTAATTGATTAATTCTTTTAATTTTTTTTAAATTAATAATTTAAATTTATTTGATAATTAGTTTAATCCTAATTATTTCATCTATAAGTCTTCTATTTAGCCCTAATTTTCTATAATGTAAAGCAAATAATAATTAATATATATATTTTAATAAATTATAAAAATAAAATAAAAATAATAATAAATAAAAATAAGAAATCATATATATAAATGTCGGTTTCTTTATAAAATTAGGGTTCTAGGTTTATTTATACCCAGGTTGAAAGGCTCTTCTCTCAATAAACTTTCATTCATATTCTATCTGATTTAGTCCTTATGATGGACCCCCTTTGGGGTTTGAAACGTCGACAGAATGAACAAGAAATTGTGGATAATCCGGATCATGACACTGCAAAAAACTTCCACAGAAGCTTAAAATCTAACATGAATTGTAATTTGTAAACTTTGATTCCAATGAAATAACAAGTATGCAATTTTTTTCCTGTAGGAAAAAAAATATCATATGAAATGAGTTATGATTTTTTAGGCATGTGGTATTGATAAGCCATGGTATTATAACAAAAGCCCCATTTATGTGTTAATGATCTCCATGGTAAAGTGGGGATGAATCTCCATGGTTAAAAAATTTTTAAATGATATATTGTTTAACTTATATATAATTCTTTTAATAATAATAATTTATAATTTAGTTAATTTATATGATTTTTTTAATCTTGGAAATATGAGATATATTATGGTGGAATTATTTTATTAGAATAACTCAAGTAGTCTCTCGATCATATAGGGGAAATATTTTGGAGGAGGAGAGATGACATCCAGGGTTCTTGCATCCTCTACTTCTCTCTTTCTCGTCGCCACTACGTACCAGGATTTTCTTGGACCCTCTATGCTTGGGCCATGGAGCGGCCTTAAGAATTTTGACTCCCCATTTTGTGTCGTCTATTTCCTCCATTGAGAATCATCTATAGAAATCGGTGCCCTCATGTGCACCATTGTCCTCCTCCTCACAGAAGCAACACGAAGACATGGGAAATATTATTTTAGAAGGGGGTTTGACCTAGTAAAATTTTTGGTTTAATGTATTTGAGCATCGATGGTAGAGTTGAAGTAGTTCCCTTTCTTTGACTTGGGTGGGCGATAGTTGTAAGTCTATCTCCTCATCTTTTATTTCCCAAATCTGTCATCTTACATTTCTTTCACAGTTTGATTCTATGGAAAATATCTACATTTTTGTCCAAAGGGGCTTTGGGGTTTGTATGGGCGATGGGGTCGTGTCTACCCTATCTTCTATTTTTGTTAGAAATCCCTTCGTTTTGATACATAACAATTAAAAATACACCTCCCTCTTTCCAGCAAAAGCATGAGAAGGGCACAAAATTTCATTCTTTTTCCAGGAACATGGGGGTTAAATCCATTATCATTTGTGAAAAATACTTCTTATCCCTTAAAGAGTATTACATAAATATGGTGTATTCCCAAAAATTTCTAGCACCTACAATGCAAAGGGAAAGTCCTCCATGACTTCTCCTTGCTCAAGGAAATCTACTCTTATATCAAAATCCAGATTGTGTGGGGGTGCTCTAGATGCGAGACCAAAAAATGACATAGCTATCTCTTTCAATGATGTAGTCTAGGGGAGGCTTTTTGGAATTGTAGCACAAGGGTAGACCTCCACTTAGGCAGAACAAAATCAAAATATTCCAGGCCCATATATTGTAGAACAAATGGAGAATTCTCCATCAATGTATGTGAATATACTTGAGGTATCTTCCCTATTCCTTGTTATTCAATCTAAAGCATTCATTTGTAGATTTAATGGATTATGGTCAAAATTGAAGCTTTAATTAAGTGGATTTTATCATTATGGACTCCAAACTGTGACATTTATTTCTACTCAAAGGGATATTTTATTGTCCAATTCGAAACATAGAAGGACCTCGAATATTCTCTAAATGAAGGGCCTTGGTTATGGGGTAGAGTCATGTTATTTATCACCCCATGGTTTCCTGAGTTTCATGCCAATACTATGGTGGTTTCAACCATGTTGATTTGGATGAGGCTCCCAAACCTCCCCCTTCCTTTCTGTCATCATAAAATCCTTGAAGATATTGGAAACACTATGGGAAAATACAAAAAAAAAACAGATTCAAAACAAACAGAAAATGGAATCTTAACATATGCCAGATATGTGTGGAGATTGATCTTAGTAAAGGGATCTTAAACCACATAATATTGAAACAAAACAAATTGCATTCAACATAATTTATTGATTACGAGAACACGACATTCTGTTGTCATATATGTTTTCAAATAGGACATCTACAAAAATCATGTCCACATGCAAAGAACTATCATAAGAAGAAGAAGGGGTAGTCTAATATACCAAGACGATGACAGTTCACAAAACAATATCCTTCTAAGGATGAGGAAGAAGATAACAAGGAAAGCCAACCTGAAAGGGAAGAAATGAATGATATAGACCAACAAGGAGATACACTAAAAGAGGAAGCTATGGTTCAACTAGGGACAATGACCATACATCAAAATGGATTGGATCCAAAGGACTCTTCGACATTGGACATAATTGGGGGCACAAAATGAGCTCATGTCTATGAAATCTTGGATTTTGATAAAGAAGTCCCCCAAGTTGGACATGAATTGACCTTTTTTTATTATCAAACAAAATCTCGATGGTTAGAAAAAAGTGCAAAAAAAGGAAAAAGAAAAAACTAGCTCTAGCTATCAAACTTATTTTTTTCTCTTGTTGTTGTTTTCTTGGATATGCATGGTGCTTCTTAGCCATTAAAAGAAGCTTTCTGTTGATCATGTTAAAAGAGCCTTTCTATTGATTTCTGTTCTTTTTAGTTTTGTCATGTACTTTTTGTTGCTACATGCATACACATGATGTGTGTCTAAAAAATGTAATTTTTATTTCCATTAATAAAATTTATGTTTTTTTTTTTTTACAAAAAAATAAATGAGATATATTATGAAGTAGGTGTTTTGATTATTATCATGTATTGGTATTGGCCATTTACTTGATATCATTGTGATAGTTCTATATATTGATTATATATTCCTTATGGAATATCCACCCGATATTTTTAGTAGTTAGGATAGAGGTTGATTGTGTATTTTTTATAGAATATCTACCCAATATTTTTAATAATAGTTAGGATAGAGGGTTGAGATTTATCTAAAAGGATTTAGATTTATTAAAAGGTAGTTATGCCCTTTTTGTTTTTCAATTTAATTAAAACTAGAGCAACCATATAAATTAAAAAGGCTAATAAATTCCAAGAGGCATTAAGACATCTCATGATACATCTCATATTGCGAATATTTAAAATATCTTAAAATTCACTAAAATACAATTGTAAATAGAGTTTGTTACAATCCCATGGGACGATACCATGTCTTATCAATACCACATGCCCAAAAACCATAACTCATTTCATATGACAATTTTTTTTAATCAAATTAATTAAAAGAGAGCATAACTACTAGAATATTTCATGGAAGTTAAAGCCCTACCCTCCACCTAGTAACTAGTGCAGCCATATAAATTAAATGGAATCAATCCATGATAAGGATAAAAAAAACTTACTACATGATACATCTCACATTGGGAAGATTGAACAAATATAAAAAATTAACTAAATTATGACTTTATTTTAAGTTATGATCATTAATAATAAAAAGAATTAATATATGAGTTAAATATATATGCATCCTCCACTTTATCACGGATATTCTTAACCTATAAATATGCTTTGTTACAATATCGTTGGTCAATACCATATCTTATCAACAACACATGTCCAAAAAACCATAATTCATTTCATATGACACTTGTTCATATGACATTTTTTTAATTAATCAATGTAATTAAAATGGTAGAAAGGGCATATCTACTTTTAAGATAAATAGCAACCTTTGATTTCTGAATAATAGTAAGAATATTTTATAACATGGTGTGGAAGTTAAATCCCTACAATCCACCCAATAATTATTGATAATTAATTGGAATCTCTATTCCAAAATAAACATGTAAATATTAAAAAAATAAAAATAAAAATTGATTGTGAAATGAGTTATGATATTGATAATTTTGGTACGACACATGTATTGTAACAACCTATTTACATGTTAAGAATTTCCATGGTAAAGTGGGGGTGAATCTCCATGGTTAAGAATATTGTTACATAATTTTTTAATTATATATATGTTTAACTCATGTTTTTAATAATAATACTATAATAATAAGTTATAATATAGTTAATTTTTTATGATTTTTTTAATCTTAACCATGTGAGACGTATCATGAGAAAAGTGTTTTCATGCCTATCATGAATCTCTGCCTATTGATGTTCACCAACCATTTAATTTATGATGATGATGATGATGATGATGATGATGATAACCTCCGCTAAGACCAATAGGATCTATATAACCTTAAGAAGGTAAGAAATTAATTGAAATTATTTAACATAGTATTTCTATTCTTGAATAGAAATGAAAGAAGCGTTCCCAAATCACCACAGTTTTGATGCCTTAATAGGTCAAGAAGGTTGATAGGGTGACAAATATTTTGAAAATTAGAATGAATTTGACTATACGCTGGGAAATCTAAGAGAAAGTGCTTTTCATCTTATCTTCAACCCTCTTAGTATCACACCAGTGATAGACTGTCTCTTGCCATGGCATTTTGGGAGTAGACAAACACCTAGTTTCACTGTGGATCTCTTGAGAATTAGTTCCTATCTTAGCAATGCTCATTTTGTTCTTAACACTAGTCAAGACAGATAAATAATTTTGGTTTTCAAGATTGGGGTTGATGACCCACTTATAACATCTTAGCTTTCTTTTTCCCTATAAATCTTTATCACTCCATAACTTCTCCTTAAATTTGGAATTAATAATATTTTTAATATTATCTTTATTCTGCAAGATTATCTCCTCCTTTATCCCCCAATGGTCTAGTCAAGATTGGGCATCCTTATGCCATCCTTGCTTGAGCCGAAGGTGGAGGTTTTAGATACAGTTAGAAGCAATTTTAGGAAACCACTTGGCTACAAGTTGTATAACTTCTTCTTATACATGATATACCTAGTCATAGCCATGCTTTCAATAGGGAAAAGGCAAGTTTTGGTCATGAGGATAGGGTAGGTATTACATGCTTTAATAGTGAGGTTGTAGGTTATAAAACACTTTTGGATCTACTCAATATTCCTCCATGATTCTCTAGATATAATGTAACCCCAAACCTCACATCCATATAAAATAACAAGGGTGACTAGAGTCTCAAATAGGAACTTTTTTTTATCTCATATCCAAAGATTTGTTGATTTGCAATTATTTTCAAGGCCATAGTAAGCTATCCATCCTCCATTTATAGTTTTCTCACTATTATAATTCCAATTGAGTTCATGATTAATGCCAATTCCTAGATATTTTTATGAACAAACTTCCTCCAAGTAAATATTATCGTAAATGAAACTGTCATAGGTAATATTTTTGGATTTAATTTTCATGAAAGTAGCCTTTTTAGTGTTAAAATTCATACCCATATTGGAGCAAAAATATTGGAGGATTCTTAGTTGATTGCTGAGATTGTCATGGTTCCTTACTAAAAGACCAATATCATTAGCATAAAGGAGAAGAGTTATGTCGATACTAGTGAACATAGGACCAACACATCTTGCACCTTATAAACACTCTTGAACTTGATTAGAGAATTATGTTATTTTTCATCCATCTCAATGATTTGACAGTGGAAAAAGTGGAGGAATCAACTCACAGGACCATTTTTACCAACAAGTCCCAGTTTGGCAAATTGGGGTTTGAAACCTTCCAAGAGAATTTTGAGGCATCAAATATTATTTTTTGGGGGTAATTTTTTTTTTCTTTAGTGGGGAACCTTTTTTCCCCTTTTCTACAAATAGATACCTTTCCAATGACGTAAGAATTTCCTCAATCAGAGTCCATATGCAAAAGTTATGCTACTTGAAAGTTGGCCTTCCTATTTTAGCCACCATAATTCAAGAGGATGCCACATCAGCCCCCATTACTCGATGAAAGTGGAATAGCCACGTGATCATGATGAAGAAGACTCTATAAGAGTCCATATTATAACTCTAGTTAAGAGTTGAGGGAGTCAAACCTAACCACTAGTAGGGTATCTGACTATGTTATAACCATGCCACTGAGAGGAAAGGGGTTCCATTCTCTTCAAGTTTATTGTTCCATAAACAAGCAGAGTAACTGATAGGGATATGGAGGGAGCACATAGAGAGGATTTTATGCATTGTAGTATCCCATGAGCCACAAGCCATACTTCTTTGTATTTGCAACCATTTTCTATTTAGAGAAGGAAAACATAGCGGGCTCACCTTTCAGCTGGGTTTTTCTCCAGAAAGGGTTTCCCATAATAGATCTTGTGTTAATCATGGTTTGTGAGTTTTTACTTCATTAATCTCTACTTTTTACATTTATAATATAAATTTATGCACAATAAACAATAATATATAGGTTCATAAATCAAATAGAAATAAACTCTCATAGGGCAGATTTTAGATTTTTAAGTATAATATATTAGATATGTTATGACGAACTATTTAGTGGAATGTCTAGCACAAAAATTTACAAATAATTTTGGTATCAAAGCAAGTTTCCTTGGGTATATTATGGAAATTTGTAGGGAGTCTAGAATAGCGACTATGCTAAAAGTTAGAAAGCCCTAGTCATTGGCGACGAATTTGTGAATAATCATCCCAATCCTGTCAAGGGGAGGTTTTTGTGGCTAGAAGCACAAGTTGTAGATATAAGTCATAATGTGAATCTCCTCATTGTGACCCTAACAAAAAAGATCGGGATATTCCTAATAAAATAGGGGTTCTAATGAAAAGATCTGATCGAAGGAGATATCAAGAGATTAGGAAGAAATAGAGAATGGGCTGAAGAAAGGACCTAAGAAAGATCAACTTAGTTCGAGTGTCGTGAACCTGTTGGGGAAATTAATTTCTTAATAAAAAATAACAACTAATCACCTCGACATTAATTATCAACCCGAGGAACGCCTTTTTGATTCAAGGAAGTCTCCAAAATATATGCAAGCAACTACCAACAACTAACACTGGTTCTACATGATTGTGTTCTACACTATCTATTTTATTAAACAAGAAATGAAATGTAAGACTTGAATAACAATACTCAATTTAGAAAACATAAAGTAAATGACATGAAAAAGTTATTCTAATCGCACAACTTGAATCAATACTAAATTAAACCACACATTTTTGAATTGGAAATTTAACCTATTGCACTCAACATAATTCAAATGTTAATCTAGAGCAATAAATAATAGAAATCTAGAAATTGTAGGAAACAATAAATCATGAAAACGCAACAACCAACAAATTATTTGAAAAAAAGTAAATTTTAATTTAAGTAACATCAATTGAAATTCAAAGAAACAAGCACACAACTAAACTACTTTAGATTTTCAAGGCAACACTTCATCCAAGGTAGTGGGCCCAACTGCGCAAGAGTCAATTATGCCTTGAAAAATAGTTAAGATTAGATTATAAGTAGACAATTATGAAATTCCAATGATAGATCCTTTCAATGAAAATTAGAAATAGATACAATACAACTCTGAGCTCTGCCTCTAATTCAATAATTGTCCATCCCCCTCTTTGATTGATGTCTTCAATTAAATATACAGAGTGCAAAGGGATTATTACAACTAAATCGAACAGAATGATTTTCCATTACAATTTTAGATTGATTACAATGAGTTAATCAATAAGATAAAATCTGAGATATCTCTCCATCATCAATCAACTAGAGCAAGTCAAATATGATTTTGCAATTAAGGAAAATTGGAAAACAACCACAACAATAAATCTAGGAAAATTGTCTTCAAAGAATCCTGCTTTTTTGTCAATCGAGACCAAATTTTAGAAAAATTCTTGTAAGAGAACTAATTTGGTCCATTCTTCATAAAACCCATGTCTCGTATTTTCAAAATTCATCTTCATTTTCCTGAAATATCCAACGCAAAAATGCCACTTTTTATCCACCGAAATTCTGAATTGGAATATTTAACTATGAGTTGAAGATCAAATTTGCAATCTGGAAGAGATCTTAGAGGCTAAGATTGTGAGTGATGCTATAAAAAAATTATTAATAAACTGTCATTGGAATAAATAATGCATAATAATCATTAATTTATTAAAAATAAAGGAGAACAAATATTACTTATCCACGAGAGCATAAATAATTATAAAATGGAATTATATGATAAATTATGATAAATGACGTGATAAAGAATGGTAGAAATGGATGAAATGTATGTCAATAAATGATAATTAAAATGAAAAATTATTAGCCCAAAAGAACCATTCACAATCTCTGTTGAAAATGGAAGAGAACGTCGATATCAAGTCATACCAAGGGTATATCAACACTCTAGAGCTAAATCACTGGCTGCAATAATTAGAATTTTATTTTAGTGTTCATCATATATAGGAAGAATAGAAGATTTATTTTACACAACTAAAATTAGAGGGCCATTCCCTAACCTAGTGGGAAAGTCACATGAAGACCTTGAGGTTAGAAGGTGATCCTCCAATGAGTAAGTGGGAGGACTTTAAAACCCTCATAAAGTCATAATTTTATACTGTTGGGTATGTAAAATACTAGTAGATTTGGTGGCACTACTTTAGGCAGAAGCAGGGGTAGAGTGTATAGGAGTACACCACAAAGTTTAGAAATATGGCCATAATGCTAGGTATCTCTGCAAAGAACCCAAATGTACTCCTAAAGTATCTGGGTGTCTAAAAAACCATTTGGGGAAGAAACTGATGATGTTTAAGCCTATATCGGTGGACAAGGCTTATGTATAGGCACAATACTTGGAGAACATAGGCCAGAAGAAAGGGAAATCAAGTGAATCAAAGTAGGAGCACCATGATGCTTCTAAGGAGGGGAAGAATAAGGGGAAAGGGGGAAAGATAAAAAGATGATAGACAAAACACACTAGTGTAAGGATCCCAACAACCACTTCAATATTGACGGTCATACAAAGGAGAAGTATTGGAAGTTGCATATGGAGCTTAACCCGAAGAACAAAAGGAAAGAAAATAATAAGAAGAATCTGATGGCCATTGATTTGAGAAACCAGGTTGAAAGAAGCTCAAACATGGATGGGAAGATCATTTGTACGTCGGTGCAGAAGGAGGTGAATTTGAGTATACTTCAACAACATGAAGAGAAAGAAATGACCAAACTCTTCCAAATAAATATCTAGGTCAAGAAGAAAAATATTGATGCCCTGTTTGACTCAGGATTGTAGGTGTTATAGACATTTTTGGGCACTACAACCCCAATCATAAATGTCCATAAACTGAGGGCTCCTAAGTCCCTAAAAGTGTTGCTTCACTACCTAAAGGAACAAGGTCAGCTGATTACATCATCTCCCAGAAGTTCTCCACAAAAAACTGCTAAGAAATGGTCAAAACTGGACCATACTGAATGCCCAGTGCAGAGGGTGCAATGCATATCACCTTCCTAGTGTAAAGGGTGTGATGCATATTGGATGGCCCCTCTGTAGGGTGTGATGGACGAGAATGGACAAATGGCAGGGACAGTTTGCGAGGTGGAAGATCATAGACTCTTCCAGAAACTTCCCCTCTGACACTTGCCTCTCTGATTTCGACCAGGGATGAGTAAGAAATCATCAATCTCCAAGTGGAATCAAGACCTATCAGAGAGAGGACACTAATCAAAATCCTAGAAGCTGACTCACCCCCCTACAATCATCTATTTATGGATCCCTCATCACAGAGATCCAGAGGTTGGAATCTTTTATCTTGTAGAGAAGTGCTGTTGGTTTTCTAGTGTAACATCATAGTGTTAGGTGATCTAAGCTTTACTTGAGGTGAAGAAGGGCTTTCTTGCTGGAGGATGATGCTGGGTCAGAACAATTGGTTGTAATCCTCTTGCTATTCTTGATATTAATAAAGCTATTCAAGTTTTCCTCCACATTTGTGTATGTTTGATTGTATATGCATTTGTGTGGTTAATACATATCTGGTCCTGTGTTTTTTATGAATATAGATCTCTGTTCTTCGATATTATTATGCTGCTTTGATTCCACAGGTGCTCTCTAAAGCTGTGTAGACAAAGAAGGACCGGAAAGGATCTATCGAGAAGGAGAGGAATTGAGCAAGGAACCAAGCGCAAGACAAAGGTTGGTGTCCTCTGTTCCCCTCTTGTCTATTTTTCATAAAGGAAAACAAAAGTAGTTTTAACTTGTTTGTTTCTAAGATAGCTACCAGTCTTAGTGGGAATAGCAGCTCTAAGTGGACACTATTCCCCAGTAACAAAGAGGGATAAAATCTCTTGATATGTCAATCTCTTGTAGAGTGAAAATATTGAAAAGAGATTGCGCCTCAAGAGATTCAATCCCTTTGAGTTCTTGATAAATCCATGGTTAATATCGTTGTATATTATGCCTAAATATATGTGTGTGTGTCTCCTTGTGTTTACAATTTTTCATTTTTTAAATTGCACTTTTGAATACATAAGTGGATACAATACCTTGAAATTTGTTGGAAATACTAACATTAACAAGAGCTTAACCAAATCACTAATGTTGGATAACATTCTTAGTTGTCAAATACCATCGGGTGATAAACCCAGTGTTTGGTATACAGGTGCATCCTCAAGCAAGGAAGACACAAGCTCCAAGCCTCCTATGGAAGAAAATCATAGGGAGTCTATAAATAATGTTGACTCTATTGATCAACATTGGATCAAAACTTCTCCAAGATAAAACAAATTTATAAGATCATCCCACTCTCTTAGGTTTGATAACATTTTTCTTGGTCATTGTTACTCTTGTGGAAAATTTAGAAGTAAAGCAATCCATTGTAAGTTCAATACAAGATATAATTATGTAAGGATTTGTTGTCGCTGCTACAACACCCTCCAAATTTCACTACATTCAAATTTTGGAGCCTACTTCATTGTCGCATCTAGTGTTGCTTTGCTCGTCAAGTGTTGTTTCTAGTCATGAAATATGTTTCAAGTGTTCTTAATCATCCTTATGTGTCTTCGCATTGATTAGACCATCTTTAATGCATTTCATAGTCTTAACACCTTCGCTTATTGTATAACAATAGGTTTGGTCTAAGACGCACACACTTTGTTTGTGGTAATTGGGAATGTATGTAAAGTGGTTTTTTTATGCCTATTTATCATTGTTAAAGCTTGTCTAAGTTTTATTCATGAGTTGGTATGTGTTGCACATGAATTTTTGTTTAAACTGATTATGTTTGCCCCATGTTCTATCTTCCAGACTTAGACAAATTTTGGTTGCAAAGCGAATCCATTAAGGCAAGGAGCAAATGGGTGCACCCTTAAGGCTTGATTGGGAATACTTCATTTTTCGAAAATTTTCCATGCACCCTCCAACAATGCATAGCACACTCTTAAATCATCTTAGCCTTCCTTGTTCCAAATTTCACCCTAAAAAACAAAGTCTTCCTTTGAGTGCACTTCTTCGAATCAAAGTATTGCGCTTCCTTGAGCACATGAGCAAACCCTGAAGACCTAAAGCTATCTCCTTCGGGCTTCAGTAATGCGCCATGTTCCCTCCTTGGCCCTTTGAGTGCATGAGTACACTATGAAATCTTGAAGCCTCGTCCTTCGTCCTTCGACAATGCTTCCTACACCCTCCTTTTCCTTCTTTAGTACATGAGCACAACCTGAAGCCTCGAAGCCTTTCACTTCATCCTTTAGCTCTGCACCCTGTGCTCTCCTTGTCTCCCTTAAGCACACAACACACTTGGGAAGCCATCATCCTTCATCCTTTAGACATGCACCATTTTCCCTCCCTTGATTTTCCTCCCTCCTCTTGAGCACATGAGCACATCCTGAAGCCTTAAATATTCTTATCTTCAACCCTTCAACCTTTCAAAGTGTGCCCTTACACCTAAAATCTCTCTTTGCTCCTCCCAAGCACACTACTAAGATACAAACATAAAATATGCATAAAACATGTTAGAATAGGATATTTTCAATATCATGGTTTCTTTCCATAAGTGATTGCAGTTATAGGTGTTTTAGGAACAACATGGAAAGCATGCATGAAGAAGATCAAGAAAATAAGGAAGATAAAGGAATCATTAAGGAATGAAGAAAAAATTCAAGCCTTGATGATCGAAGCACCCTGAAGAATCCATGATATCAAAGACCCTTTGCAGGGTGGATACATCAACGATCGAAAGTTGCATGCAAGAGTAAGCACAAAAGTGGAAACCATGTCACCCATTGAAGAAAGTCCAAGTCATCAATAACTATGAGTCCAAATCATCAATGATAATGACTTATCACGACCACATCACATCATGATGTGGAAATTATGATGTAATCATTGAAAAGAAAAAGAAGTGGAAGTTGAAGAGTCATGTATGGACAAAAGAACCATGTATAGAAATCCAAAAGACATGTAATACCAAGATTCATATGTAATTCCAAAGGTCATTTGGAAGTTCAAAGGTTCTAGAAGTCCAAAGGTCATTAGAAGTTGGAAGGTGAAGAGTCACGAGGATATGGAAAGTCATGCCTCAAGTTATAAAAGGATCCTCATGTCTCATGTAAAGGAATTTTAGCCTTGGCTTCCCATAGGAATTAAAGAGATAGAGTTAGTACTTTTGGGGAGCAAGTAGTGACTCTAATGCTCCACTACTAGAGCTAGTGATGTTCATTGTACTTGTGTATCTTGGAACTTCTTCTTAATACCTAAAGCCATTTTTGCCAGCACATTTTCATGCATGGATTGTGGATAGTTTAAGACTATTCTTCTAATGTTTGTGATTCATGTTGGCTTTCATACGTGCTAGAGTAATTGAACTATTTTGGTGGCTTTTGTGCTTAACTTATTGGAAATGTGTTGTAATGATTTAGCGATTGTGGCATCTATGTGAACTATTTCGCTTGATTTCCAACGATTTTCTCTTATGTGTGTGTGTGTCCATTAGATTAGTACTATTACTTTTATTTAAGACAACCACTTTCTCTCCCCCTCAACAAAATAACCTTCATACATTGACAATTGAACATTCCACACAACACACTCTCTTGCTCATTCAAAAGCACATGTGCACTTATCTCTCGTGCTAACTGCTTAAGGCAAGGCATATCTTTAAGTAAACAATAGTCGGGTCATATTCCGGATAGAAATCCTACACCAAATGGTGTGAGTTCTAATTGGGACAGCATATCACGGAGATCCCCTATATGTTGGTAGTATGCAACACTATCAACATTATGGCACTAGAAGGAGGGAAATCAATTTTTTGTGGTTGACAACTCTACACATACTAATCATTGATCTTCAGGAAAAGGAAGTAATATTCTAGGCACCATCCCAACTCCTATTCCTGAAGTAGGATGGTCTTCTAAGCCCCATCTGGAGTTGGCCTATGATGTTATCTATGAACAACTCTACGAGATTTGACCTATAACCCATCAGATTGCAAAAGCTACCGGCTTACTCCCTGTTACTCACAATCTCCTACATCATCCTAAGAGGAAAGAAACAACTCGTAATGCTGTATTAGTGGCATCGTTGGAGGATTTGGTTTTCGACACTCTTGAAGAATTAAAAGAGTCTTCAGAAGAGTTAGTTCAACAAGATACACTTCCACCCATTAACGAAGAGTATGAGGAAGGCATTGTTCCTTTTTACGAAGAACAATCGAGAGTTAATTTTTAGTTTAACCGCGATTTAAACAGTGAAGGAGAAGGCCCGTCAGATTATGAAAAGGAGGATGAACCAAGAGAAGAAGACATGGCCGATCAGGACTTGGATTGGATGGACTAAGGGCCTCTTGCTCTTTCGGATAACCTTCATAAAAATAACAGGCATTCGGAGAAGCTATTATCAAATTTTGATCCAGACAAAAGTACTAAGGCAAAAGATCATATTGATGATTTCTACATCCATCTACGGATGTTAGAGGTACGACATGATGACATTGGTTGCATGATTTTTTGTTTCACATTAAAATATAGAGAAACAACATGGTACCATATTCTGTCTATTAATTCAGTCCATGGTTGGAGGGAGTTTAAGAAATTACTTTTGGAGAAATTCGATGATGAGAAGACTCCCGTCATGTTATTAAAAGAGCTTGGAAACATCAAAATGGGGGAAAATGAGAAAGTCAAAGATTTCAATCAAAAGTTCAAATGCATATTGAACAAGTTTCCTCGAAGCACACAACCTCACAATTCAATAACTATTAATTATTATAAAACTACCTTTCCCATGAACATCTCCTCCTTTTTTAAACAAGTTTCAAAGGAGACATTGGCTCTAAACTTTGTAGAAGCAATCATCGTGGAGAAATACTTGTGTGCTATTGGACTTATTACTGATGATGATGAGTCTAAAGACTCCTAGGAGACTGGAAAGAAGTCTTAGCCTTCTTTGAGTAAGGCTAAACAAAATGATTTTGTTGATATTGAAAGCTTGGCCAGGACATTAAAATCAGTCACCAATGAAGTTTCAGAAATAAAGAGAAGTTCAAGAGAAAATTCTACCAATAGAAACCCCCCCAAGTATTTTCCATTCAAAAGGAATCATAACAATAACAACAACCATTCGACTAAATCTACTCCTTGTTCGAATGTTGTGTTGAATATTGGAAGTATGGGAATGGATAACAATTGATCTTTCCATCAGGAATGATATTCAAAGAAATCATTCCCATAGTGGAACCATAACATGAATGCTCTAACCGCACACATTTTCGACATGATACTAGTGGATGAGCAGTTTGAGGAAATAGAAGTAATAGATGAACCTACAATGGCTAAAGAAAGTGCAGGTGTTGGTCATGTGATTAAATACTTCTATTATATTCTCAATGCTGATAAGAAGAGTGTTGAAGAACCACCACAAAGTGAAGCCCCCCCCCCCCCCAAAGAAACAAAATGGCTGATATAATTTGAGGAGTAAAGAGCCCGTTTATGAACAAGAGGTGACGAGGTAGACACTAAAGGAGAAACTATTAAGAAGGATCTCACAACCACTCAACCTTGCTCAAAATGCACAATGTAAGTATGAAAATGCTACTAATTTAAAGCACACTTCCCCCAGCAGAAAAGAAAAAAAAAAAAAAAAAAGTCTATTATGCCAAAAGTGTTAAAAAAATCCACTCCTCTAGACACTTAACCACTTCCTGCTAAAAGTGAAATTATTGATTATAATATTGTTAAAGATTTGAATATAGCTCATGATAATATTTCCATATTTGAGCTCGCGAAGATAGCAAACCAATGTGAGCTGCTTGTCCAAGCCTTTTCACAGCCTTCATCAGCTGATAAAGCTTCATCTTCTCAAAAGGTGTATGGTAAGTCTTCTAAAGCCCTTGAATCTGTGGTTAATGTTGTCACGTTAGATGCTAGCACTCTATGCCCTCCATTTTAGTTTATTTTGGTGCATCTATGAATGCGGTGCCATTATCCATTGCTAAGAAAATTAATGCTAAATGGGATAAAACCGATGCACAAATTATTCATCTAGACAGATCCCTTATTTAATCTATTGGTGAATTCAAGAATGTTCTTATTTGATTATCATCTGATCACTGAGTACACCAATGTATAAATATTGTAATGGTGCACATCCCTAAAGCCTATGGCGTACTATTGAGTAGAGAGTGGTCTTGTAAATTACAAAGGTATTTTGCTACAGATTGGTCACATTTATGGCTTCCATACAAGGGCAGAAACAACCAGATTCGAGCGGTGAATGAATCATATATGAAATAAACTATGACACCGCTTGAGGGTCATAATGAGCCTGTTTCTTTTGTGGATTTAAATATCTTATTGGAAACTTATCATGAGCGTTATCAAGTACATCCATCACTCATCCCACCCAATACACAGTTGGAGCTCCTTCCTTTTACTCTGTATGGTGCTAATGTATCTTGTAATATAAATGTACATATTAATAATAGTAATAGTATAGGAAGTAGTTTAGGAGCTGATAATATTTTTACTCTATAATTTAATGGTTTAAAGAGGCGGGATGGCTCTAGAGCTAGTTGTGTACTCATAGACCCATGCAATAAGAAGCACGTCCTATCATGTCGTTTGGAGTTCAATTGTATGAATAATACCACTGAATATGAAGCACTCGTGCTTGGACTAAATAAAGCCATCGATGTAAAGGTAGAGTTGCTCAAGGTAATTGGTGACTTAGAAGTGATCACTCATAAGGTATGGGATACTATCCACTGTGTTTCACTAAATCTAAAAAACTACTAGCAGGAGGTATTCCGTTTGATTAATTATTTCAAAGATTTTAATACTATTTTTATTCCTAAGCTTATAAATATTGCAGCAAATGCAACCACTAAACTTTCATCATTAAGAAATGGTTTTTCTATTGAGATTATATATAAACCATCGGTGCCTGATAATGTCAGTAATTTTTGTGTTTTCAATGACAACCAATAGATATTGCATTTCATGTCTAATGCAAGAGTGTTTAAAGATGATGCCATAGAAGAGGATGAGCATGACAAGACTTTGTAGTAGGCATCTAATGCAATAAAAGGTAACACCATGCCCAAATGTGTGGTGCTCGTGGAAAAAATATATGACCTGCAAAACCAATTTAGAGGACCAATCAACACTAAGACTCAAAGCACCAAGTTGTCATGTGGACAAGTCAATTTGGGAACTCAAGAAGATTCGAAGTATGTAAACCTCAATACATGTTTCTCTCCACAAGAACAACTAGTTTCATCCACTTATTTAAAGAATACCATGATGTGTTTCCATGGACATACGATGAATTAAAGTGTTATGAAACCAGCTCAAAAAAAGATAGAAAAGAGAGATCAACGCCTTAGAATTCAGCCTCTTCGAGGGGGCAACCTCCTTTGCATTACATAAATGAACAATTCTTGGATGAAACAAATGAAAAGACCTCCTTTCTATATATAGGAGTCTAAGGGCTCATAACATAATCAGAGCCGACATAACAATAATAATGTAAGGGCACAATAATAACAATAGTGGGCTTCTATGGGGCACAATAGTAACAATATGGGTGCTACATGGGTACATCAATATAATAAGTGGGTTGTACTAATAACAATAAGGGGTTACTCTAGTAGTATAGGGGCCTAACAGTACATCCTTAATTGTAAAGCAGAAGAAGGTTTTTCTTCAATATATTGCACTAGGGCTAGTGATGGAATAACTAGCTTAGGAGGTATGATAACTTCTTTTCCATACACTAATTGAAAAGGATAGGTGCTTATAGAGACCTTTTGAGTGATTTTTTAGTCCATAAAGAAAAAATTAAAGCTTTGTGCCAATTTCTTTGATTTTGATCAACTATTCGTTTGATTATTATAATGAGGTTTTTATAGTAGACTCTCTTAAGCCATTTCCTTGAGGGTAATAGTTTGCAGAATACATGAGTTTAAAACTTATTTCAAGATAAAATTTAGTAATGGTGTTTCCAAAAAAATAAGATGCATTATAAAATGTAATAGCATAACGAAGACCAAACCTAGTAATAATCAATTGATCGATAAATTTCATAATGCTTTCAGAATTGGCCACCTTCAAGGGTATTGCTTCCACCCATTTGGTGAAATAATTTGTAGTAGTCAAGACGTATTTATTTTTCTTGGAAGATTTAGTGACATTCTTGCTTATTATGTCCAGTCCCCATTTCCTAAAAGGTTGTTCAATGTTAATTTGCAACAAAGGTAAGGCTAGTTTCTTTTGTCTTCCCGAAGAATTCTGGAATAATTTTCATTTTCTGACATAGGCATGAGTGTCCTTGAGTAGAGTTAGCCAATAGTATCCAAGATGAAGAATATTATGAGCAGTGGTGTCTCCACCATAGTGTCCACCAACTAGTCGATCGTTTAGCTCCTACAAGACTTTTTCTGCTTCAGATATTTTTAGACATCTTAACAAAAAAAACATAATTCCTCTTAAGCAAGAAATCATTGGCAAGATGATATTGATTAGATTTAAGTCTCAGAGATCTTGTCTTTTTGTAATTGAGTTCCAATGGAGCATAACCATTTTTCAAATAAAAAATTAAATCAACATATTGAGATTCAGTGTTGATGGGGCATACCTCTATAATTTGAACATTATTACCTAAACCTTCATTAGTTGAAGTGTCATAGGCTGCAGTAATTAATTTACAAAAACCTTGACCCATTACTATTTTAGCTAACTTAATTTCTAGGTCATATTATTGTAGGGTGGTAACCCAATTTTCCCTTTTCTCTCCCAATTCATTTTGGATAAGCAATTGTTTGACTATAGGGAAATGACTAATTACTTTTGTATGCTATTTTAAGAGGACAGGTATGAAATGTTTGATGGACTTAAAATTTGAAAAATCTTGCTTCTCAACCTCTGAATCATTTAGCTCATCTCCCTATAAATTGGAACTAAAAAGGGAAACTAGAGCTTCAATTTGTTGTTCATTAGGTTGAGTCAACACTTCTACATAAGATTTTTCGAGAGCTAGAAACTAAAGAACACATTGTTTAGCAAAATTAGGGGTTGATAACGAAGGAGAATCAACGATTGCCTGTTTTATTGACTCAAATGATTTTCTTTCAATCACTTCCCGTTTGAAAGTTGACTTCTTCTTGATCATAGCCTGTAAGGGAAGAACACTTTCAAAGAAATCTGGGACAAATCGTTTAACAAAATTAATCTACGCAAGGAAGGATTTCATAGATTTTTTGTTGTGTTGTAAGGGTATTTCAGATATCACCTTCATTCTATTTGGGTCTATGAATATTCCTTCTTTAGATATAACAAAGCCTAAAATCTTACCTTTGTTAAGAGAAAAAAATGGCTTTTTAGGATTTAAGGAGATTCGAAATTTTTTGCATATTTCAAAGATTTGTTTTAAATCATGGAAATGATTACTCCTTTGTTAGAATAAATTGTAATTTCATCTAAATACACTACAAATATCTTATTGATAAAGTATCTGAAACAAATGTCCACGGAGCTTTGGAAAGTAGCTCCAGTAGAAATCAATTCAAAAGGATTTTTTGATAAGCGTAGGTCCCGCACCCAGTCATGAATGTGGTTTTCAATCTATCATATAAATGTACAAGAATCTGATTGTAGCCTAAAAAACCATCTAAGGATGTAATTAGTTCAAAACCAATAATAGATTGTAGAATTTGTTCCATTAGAGGTAAAAGAAGGTTACCCTTTTCAAAATCTTTGTTTAAATTCCTAAAATCAATACAAATACATATATCTCCATTCTTCTTTATAACTAGCACAAGATTTGAGACCCACTTGGAATCTCTAACTGGGAAAATCATTTTAGGTTTGAGAAGCTTATTCAATTCAATTTTAATCTGGGCTTCTAAGTTGGGGTGAATTTTCCTAAGCTTTTGTTGAACTGACTTAACATCTAGCAGCATAGGAATCATGTGCTCAATTATGGATGCATCATAGCTTTTTAGATCATCATAATTCCATGCAAATATAGCCTTATATTTGTTGAACAAATGAATGAAAGTATATCTTTCATCTGGTGAAAGTCCATGGCTTAAATTAATGTTCTGAGGCTTATGATCAGATCCTATGATGACTAATTCAGATATCAAGGTAGAGATCTGAATTTTGTAATTTGTAACCCTTTTCAATCTATCCTTCAGATCATATGAGTCTCCGAATTTTACTATAGATTTAGGTAAGTTATTTTCCTTGGAAGATTCATTTTTCATCTTGTCATGATCATATTCATTAATGACCTTGTCAGAGTAAGATCCTTTTGATGGTAAAGATCTCTGGATGTCACCATCATCATTAAACACATGCTAGTTAATTATGTTGTCTAGAATGAAGGGGTAAAAAGTCAATTCAATTGAAAATCTGTCAGGGCTAAAATGCTCGAGTGGAATGAGTTCGGAAGCCACATTTTCTAGGAGGTCAACATTAACATTATGTATTCTTGGGATATGAGCTATATTGAATGCAGTAAAATGAGAAATGAGGCCTTGGATCAATGGTTGGTAATGTTTAAAGTGACTAGAAACAAAATAGATGTTGTTTCTAACTTTCATTATTACAATTTTTGGGTTACCCAAAACTTTAAGAAATTTGACATCAAGATTAATAGATTTTTGTAAGTATTGTATTAATGCTTCATATTCACCAATATTGATGGTATAATTGAACTCCAATTTGCATGCAAGCATAGTTTTCCCACCCTTGGGGTTTATTAGGATGCAACCAACTCTTGCACCTTCATTACATTTCGAACCATCAAAATAAAGAGTCCAAAATAAACTATCATTTTTATTTATAAGGTTTTATACAATATTAATACACTTAGATGAATATATTTGGGAATAACCTTCAATTTGAGATGAAACATAATAAACTAAAACAAGAGATGTTTGTGTTAGAAAATTTCCAAAGAAATATTCAAGAGAATAGTTTCCAAGAATGTTATTTGAAAGTACTACTCGTTCATTTTCATCATCAAAATCAATAATTGAATATTTCATATGTTCCCCTTATTAACACAAATTTGATTTTGTTTTCCATTGTAGGGAAGCCACATATGTGACCAATCAGTTTCAAAGTAACCATGTAGCTTTTCATACTAGTTTTTGATTAAAATAAGACAATAAAGTTCAGGAATGCCAACAACTAATATATCAATTATTTCAAAAACATTTGAATTTGAAGATAACCTAATTAAAACATAATTCATTTCTCCCAAAGCTTTGACCTTTGTGTGATCTAATTGAACAATCTGAATGACATATTCTGGGGTGATATATTTAGTTTAAGGAAAATTTCATAAGGCATGATATTGGATGATGCACTAGAATCCACTAAACAATTGTGAACATTTTTGTTAAATATTTCAAAAGTCAATAAAAAGGGAGGAGTGTGAGAATCAAATCTATATCCAATTAGAATAGCAGCATAGGGGTCAACTTTATCTAAGGAGACATTTGGAGGCTTTCCTTTCCCTTTTGCAGCTTTTGCGGTGACAACAATAGGTAATGGAGATGTAGGGATTGCATTTAACTCCTTAAGTAAGAATTTATCCTGTTGTTTTAACTTACTAACCTCATAAGGAAATGTTTGCTTTAAGATTTTTCATGTCTTCCACAATATCATATTCGATGGTATCAGAGACTACCAAGGTTTTAGATGAAGAAGGAGATTTAGAAGTAGTTGGATCGAGTTTGAAGAAAGATTATAAGTCTTGTTAACTATACCTTTGTATTTAGTAGGAGGAGCATGAGACTTTTTTTTTTTTATATGCTAGAGAGGTATCCCGAGGTCCATTACTTCTAGTAATAACTGGTAGGGCTTCATCTTCTTCTTCATTTTCGGAGGTAGTTAGAATAATATCCAATAAAACATGAGCTTCTACTAATTATTCCTCTTGGCATTCTTCAGCAGATAAGGCTAATTCTTCCCCTTCATCATCTTGGTCGAATTTTGCATTTGATATAATGACAGGTGGTTATGACTAGGATGCATTATTCCTTTTAAAAGGACGAAAGGAATTTTTTGAAGATTCAACAACTTGCTTCTTAATCTCTGCCATTTTGTTATAAATTGTCTTCAGATCCTTTTGTAATTATTCTAGGTCAAAATAATCTTTGGGGGCTTTCTTCTTAGATTCATCCTTGAAAGTAAATTTTCAGGTTTTCTTTCTTTCCTCAAGAGAACGCATTCTTTTTTTGAAAGATAAGGCTTCTTTGATATTATCAGATAGTACCAATTATTTCCCCTATCTATGAATATTAAAATATTTGAAGGGGGAGCACTAATGTACCCTTCAATTTGTACATCAACACTAGGTCTAGAGGTGGATGTGTTTTTATTTAGCAAATTATTAAATCTTGAGTTAAATTCCTTAATATTTTCATTTGGATTAGCTTTATGATTTGACAATTTATTAATCAAATTGGCAGTGGTTTGGTCATTCCCAAACATGAGTAAGTATTGTTCCTCATACATATCCCAACTTTTTATTGACCCAACAGGAAGAGATAAATACCATGATGCTACAAACCCCTCAAAAGTATAAGGAAAAAGTATGTCAACACAATCTTCTTCTATGGCTCCATTTAAATTAATGGCTAACATGAAATTGTGAAGATGTTCCTCTGTAGGGAGGCCATTTTCAGGATTGAGCTTAGGAAGCCATATTTCTAAATGTTTGGGAAGAGGATGTAATGGTGGAGCCATCTTTACTGACCCAGGATTGTTCCAATGCCTATTTTCCATTTTGTGAGTACTAGGAGAAGAGGAAATAGTAGAATATGATGATGGCGATTGAGGAGTTGAAGAAGCTACACACATAGTGCTACTAATACAACTAGCTGTTTGAGGCTGAGAAATATGAATGGATGGGATGAGGTGGAGATGATGATGTAATATTGCTAGAAGAAGAGTAACTCTCTAGGGTAGTTATATTTCTCTAATTAGTGGGTAATGGAAATTAAAAAGGTTTAAATCTAATTTTTTCACTCTGAGATCTAGTTAATAAACTAGAAGACTATAGGGATGATGAAACCCTTCCTTCTGATATATCATTTTAAACAGATTTTCCTCCATAAATGGAGATTTCCTCCAATTTTTGAATTTAAATTTAAACTTTAGGGGGCTCTATAGGTAATTGTGAATAATTTTTTCCAATAGGCTTTGGAAGTGTTCTAGGAGTTTTGGTGGTTGTTTGAGCAACTTCAAACCTTGGGATAGGAGATTTAGAATGTGATCTAGAAGTTGGTGGTAATTTGGAGGGAGATTGACTGTTAGAATGACCTTTTAATTTTGGAGTGGATGTTCTTGCCATTCATAATCTAGGTCCTTCTTCTAGCTCCAAAAATGTGCAAGGATTGAAATTATCTACCTCAACATCAGGGAAAACCACCCAGTCGAGAACACAAAGAAACTCCTTTTTCGTTTGGAATGGTGCCTCTAACTGGGATTATGGGATCAATTTTCATTAATAAAAGTTATAAAAATAGATGAGATATATAAGTGAGGCAAATGATATAAGTGAAACTAAGAAATAAATAATAAATAGACTTAAAATATCTATCCTGAGAAAGTTTTTAAATATGTGATTTGATAAAGATCTCACGTTTAACATGACAATATAGATTGTCAAGTAATTTATGATGTTAAAACAGATAAAGGTAAATAATTAATTAAATTAATGGATGAAAATCATTTCAAACATAAGATTTTGTTGTTCATGCATATACTTGATATATTTTGATCAAACACATGATAATAGTGATAAATGCTTGATGGCTTGCAAAAAAAGACATATATGATAAACACAACTAAAATAACCATTCAACTCTTAAACATAGTAATAATACACAAATAGTAGTAATTCATATATCTTGACTCTTTTCATGAGAGAAATAATAATGTTTTCTATTAAGATCACTTAAAGTTACAAAAGTGAAAACCAAAATATTTCTTCCAAAAATTCAAAACCCCTTATTCATATCAATGAAGGGGATTTATAGTTTCTAGTGGAAATACAAATAGAGTAAACTATCGTAAAATACTAGAGTGGTTTGAACAAACCACACTTAAATAAAGTAAAAGGACAATAATAGATTTTAGTTGTAACAACTTGACTATGGCTGAGATGAAGGCTGCATTCCCATACATTGTCGAAGTTCACACATATATTTGATTGGCTTTAATGCACGTGGATAATGGGGTTGTATGCACACCTGTCTAGTGAATATCACATCGTTGAGTGCTGGAACTAGATGATTGGTCGTGTTGGAGAGACATCTCAACATTATCCAGTGACTATGATGTTTAACTAAGAAATTCCAATGGAATTCTAAGTTAACCTTTGACAGATCCTTGATGCTCTCAGCCTTATTCTTCAATACTCTTGTAATGTTTTAGTTAAAAATTTAACATCGAGTAAATTTCTCTCGGGGTATTCTAGAATCAGGTTGGCCTGCAAAAAACTGTCACTGATAGATTCAGTGAGATTGTTTGAAATCTTCCTAGCACTAAAAATTGCCATTTCTGCATGCTTAACTTTTATTTTCTACTCTCGGAAGACAATCTCTTTCTATGATTCTTCAATTTTAGGTATATTAGTTTATCTCTCTTTAGTAATATCTTTCCATAATATATAATCTGAAATTTTCTTCTCTACATGCTTATAGTATGTCCTTAGATCAGACAACACATTCACTAATGAATCACTTGATTCACATAAGTCATGGATAGTGGCTAATTTCTGATAGAAAATAACTTGTTGTTGAGCAAGGAGAGTGTTTAGTTGTCCTCCACCCATCTTAAATTCAACTATCTTGGGACTCATTTTTAATTGTTCAATATTTTGTTGAAGTTCCTTGATTTGAGTATCATGACTTTTAGATCAGATTCATGTTAATTATTTAAGTCATTAAAATTCTTTTGAAGCTCTGGAAGTTGTGTGTGCTACTGTTGAGTAATTATTTGTTTCTCATTGTATAAATCTTGTTCTAGATGCATAATTATTTCATATTTCTCCCTTAGGATCTGCTGCATTTCATAGGCATTATAGATATTAGCACTCTCATTTGCTCCTGCAAATTGCGAGAGACTCCCGAGATCCTCAACAGTAGTAGCTTGAAAATATTTCCCAATTACTTAAAAAAAGCATTACCAGTGAATAAGGTCTAGGATTGTTCAAGTTTCCCTCTTTTTCACTTTCTTCTAACAACATATCTATGTTTTGGACTATAAAATACATCAAGAGGAGGGATTTCCTCATTTTTCAAAATGACCTTAGAGGTCAGGATTACCAGGATGACTTCTAAATCATCAGTCTCCAAATATTTATAGGAAGCCCTAGTAGTAAGCAAGGTCTTCCTTGTGCTTCAAGGGTCTATGTAATCTTCTTCTACAATGGAGTCTTCAACTTTTAGGATCTATTTCCTTTGTGAACTATTCCCATATTGCACCCAAATTTTTGCGTGTCAGATTTCTTCTTCCTAAGAATAATAGGAAGTACTTGTGTCTTTTATCTAGGATACATTAGGGGCCTATGTTGTAATAGCCAATAATTTTTTTTTTTAATATTTTGTTGATAAAGCTTCAATAAATCCATAGGAAATTGAGTTATCCTTTTATTTATGTGTTGATCAAACTAAGCCAATTCCTCCAGAATTACCTGTGTTGCTGCTTGTTTCTCAACCTTTGCATATATTGATGTTGATTCAAATAAATCATCAAAATTCTCTGGCTCATGCATGAATTTCTTATTTTTTTCATGTGAAGTGACATTCTTAGCAATATCATTGGGATCATGTTGTCTATTTTGAATAGCTCATAAATTTAAACATTGAATTTCTTTAATCTCAAGACCATTATGCATGAAATTTTCAAGAGCATTGACACCACATTGAATATGAAAGTGTTGTGCCTTGCAAAACAACCCCCCATTTCATCTTTATTATTATTCGCAAGACCATTAAAATATGAAATGGGTCCCTTTCAAAATAAAATTGATGTCAATAATCCTTACTTTATGAAAGTCCAATAAATCTAAGGAAAGCAATATCTCTTTAAAACATTGGAAATAAAGCAAATATGTATTCATCAAGCAAACAAAAGGCTTCCCCCGACCCGATAAAGCTATCGGTGATATCGGCCATCGGCATCCCCTTGTGCATCACTATTGCGCCCATCGGCCAAGCCCCGACCCGATAAAGCCATCGACGATATCGGTGATCGGCCATCTTCTTGAGCACCATTATCATGCCTATCGATAAAGTCCCGACCCGATAAAGCTATCGGCGATATCGGTGATCGGCGGATCCCTTTGTATATCAAGTATTGCTCATAGACGTTTCCCGACCCGATATCGGCAATCGGCGATCGGTGGTTTCTCTTACCAAAACCTTAATGCGCATAAGCCTCTCCCCGTTCCGATATCGACGATCGGCGATCGGCGTCGTTTGAAACATTGTTAAAACTATCCTCGCGCCCCTCCCCGATCCGATAAGATAAGGCACAGTTCTCCAAGAAAAGCCGTTAAAATGATTGGGAAAGCTCGAGTTAATGACAATTAGAAAATAAATCCCGCTCGGCGCCGTACGCCCTTGCATCATTTAAAAGATCTTTAGGCGAATATTGCACTAATGAGCATTTATAAGGTGGCAGGTCCTATACGGCCCCTTAATGAATCCATCCTTTTCAGATCTGCCTATAGATCATATCCACGCTGTTTTAATAAAGGCAAAGTATATCGACGTTCTTCTTTATATTTTACTCTCAGTTGCGAGTTTTATTATTATCTCAGTATTACGCCAAAACCACCCTTCTGTGCAGATTACAGATTTGTCAAGCAATCAGGCATTATGGGAAAAAAGCAGAAGAAGGTTGCAGGTGCTATTGAATCACCGTCCACGCCACAACTAATAGTAAACAGTAAGAAGGGATTGATATCAGATACAACGTGCGCGAGACTCACCAGAACTACCTGGCAAGGAACTTATGATTTGCTGGAAGCCGAGAAGCCTAAGCAGGTGGTAGAGGAAGCTACCGTGGATTCTACCAAGAGATCAGAGTGCACTCTCAAGGACTTGGCCGACTCTTTCCTACATAGGATAGCGGCAAGAGAGCAAATGCTTCCATACACCGATGTTATCAAATGGGCAATTGAAGAAATTACTATTATGGACAGAACTTTCGTCTCAAAAGATGGAAGGATTTTTGGGTCCTTCAAGCCAGAGGATTTGAGGCAAATGTATCATTTGCCTATGCCAGAGAAGGTTTACAATAGCGCATTTCTGGAGAAGTTCGCAAGTGAGAATGAAATTGAGTCTGAACCTATCAAAGATTGGATGCAGAATCCAGCTAAGCACAAGCATGAAGCCTCCGGTAAGTACTCAGTTGACTCCTTGTGTTCACCATATTGCTATGCCGCTATAATGATGTGTAGATTATGGGGTCTGCATGATTCCGCCATTTTTACTATCGAAATGGTTCCCCTCATGGAGGCGGCAATCAACAGTTGGATTATGGATTGGGCCACCATCCTTTCGGATAAGCTCGCCCTTGCCATCGAAGAATATAGGAATAAGACTAGAGTTAGCGAAAGGATAATCCCTCCATTCTATTACAGCGCTTATATTTTGGATACCTTATGCTTTAATTCAGAATTTCCCATTCTCGGTTGGAGGTGGACCGCACAGGACCCCTCCCCCATCCATATTTACCATCGTAAGATGTGGAAGTCGTCTCATAAAGCTCACTTGTACCATATCTGTAACGGTTTCATGATTCCTATCTATTACGCCATTTTTAATAAGCCCATTCCAAGGATTTCTTACTTAGCTTCTTTTGACCTGCCGTCAGTAGGTAGCTGGTTTGGTGAAGAATATTTTACATATATCAGAGTCTTTGGCAGTCAAGCCAATCCCCATGTCCTTCCATTATATGTTCCTGATAAATTGTTAGCCTGGGAAATTGCCTACCAACTTTCAGCAAATAGTACCACACAGACTCTTAGGTTAAAGCAAAAAAGGGGCTGGCCAACTTTTCCTTTAAGATGTGGGGTTTTCACCCTGCATGATTTAAAACATGCAGAAAAGGAAGCCATGAAAATTCAATTCCTAAATCTTCCCATAATCCCAAACAGAGCATATGACCCCAGGAAATATGCATACGCCGCTCTTGAACATGCCAAATTATCAACATTTGAGCATAAAGAGGACATTTTTGATGATATGTTTGTCTCAGCAAAATCAATTGGTCATGCCAGAGAACTTGCTAGAACAAGATATAATGACGAAGGGTTATCTGAATTCAATAGGCTCAGGCAGCAGAGGTTGCAAACTCTGCCCCTGGATTTAATAATGCCGACCCAAGCATCGTCTTCAAGCGAGCCTGGTAAACAACGTCAGAAATAACCCCCTGCTACAATAAAAAATAAAGCTAATGAGCAGGAGGAACAATCGAAGAAAAACCAAGAGGATAAACTGAGAAAATAGCAAGCAGAGCGTTCAGCAAAAGAAAAAGAAGAACTCTTGAAACAAGAGCAAGCAGAACGCTTAAGGAAGGAAAAGGAAGATAGATTGAGAAAAGAAGAGGAAGACAGACTAAGAAGGGAGCAGGCAGAGATCCAGCAGAAGAAACAGGAACGGCAAGAGAAGGAGAAACAAGAACAGCTGCTCAAGGAGTTGCAATCCAAGCAAAATACCCCCGATACTAATAAGGGTACTGACACAGACCCCGAGCTGCAAAAGGAATGGCAGCATTTTAGTACCATTATCGGCGGAACTAAGGATTCACAGAATACCGAGACTCCTAGGAGCAGCGGCATACAGAAGGAAGGTTCATCCCAGGTTTTGAGCACAACCACCGGCCCACCCAAAGTTATGAATGTAGAGATAATTCCGAAAGGTCCTAGTGACCAAATCACCCTCCTGGTAGAAGGCATTCCTCCACTGAACGTCTTCTACAGCCCTAAGCATAAAGCAGTAGTAAAAAGATCAAGGAAAAGGCAGAGGCTTGATCAACCTCCCCTCCTTCCTGAGCAATCATTAACGGGCAATATAGTCTGGAGAGAGAAATTTGATCCCTCTGATGACCTGACCAAGTTGTCACAATACGCGGGAGCTTATTCGGTTGCCACTATTGACAAGGCCTCAGAGGTATCAGTTCTCTTAAAGACAAAGGACCAGGAGATTTTGAATCTTCAAACGGAATTATCAGAGGTCAAACAAAGGATAATGCAAGCTGAACA
>APFE030607012.1:4262-16073 GCA_000404065.3 Pinus taeda
TTTATTTATTTATTTTTTAAATTTATTTATTTAGTTTTTTTTATTCTTTTTTTGGTTAGGTTGGTCCAATTTTTTTATTTTTATTTTGTTTTTATTTTATTTTTTGATCCCAATAGCCTAATATTAAAACATACATATATTTATGATATTAATAATAATTAATAACTAATTTAATTACCTTTTTAAACTAACCAACTAAAATTATTTTATTTATTTATATTCTCCACCTAATTTAACTAATTTCCATTATAAAATAATAAATAATAATAAGAATAATAAAAATAATATTATATTAATAAATAAATTTTTGACCTTGGTCCCAAAGTCAAAAATTGGTTGTTAATCAAATTTAGCCGTTGGAGACTCTGCTCAGACTATTTAACATGCCAAATTGGATCTGTTTCTTCAACTTGTCCTGACGATGAACCGCACTAGTTGGTTCGGATGATTTAACATGCCAAATTGGATCTGTTTCTTCAAGTTGTCTTGACGATGAACCACACTAGTTGGTTCGAAACACATCCGCAAATGAAATTTTATGTCATTTACGCTGAAGAGTCTCTCATAAATATGTTTACTTTTTTAAAAATTAATAAATAAATTAAATAAATAAATGAAATTAAAATATAATATATATTTTTATAATTTATATTTATATTTAAGTATGATTGGAAAAGATATCAAAATTACTATAATGAAGTTGAAAAAAAAAATTAAAGATTAAATTATACTAAAAAATGTGTAAAGAGTAATTAAATCATAAAACTAAATAAAATTATATTTACATTTTTAAAAATAGAACATATTAAATAGCAACAATGCGTATTTTCAATTTTTTCTTTAATTAAAGATTTTATAATTAGTTTACTAGTAATACTTATTTATTTCCATGTTTGTAGGCTTTTTCTAATTAAAATGTTTTGCACCAAAATACATTTCTTATAACTTGTGATAACAAGTATGACTAAAGCACATGATGACTAAAGCATATCCATCCATATCCCTCTGTTAGCTCTTAATCAGATGATTACTAAAATTAGAAAGCTTAAAAAAGCAAAAACATAACAACAATCACTTTTTAGACACATCCAACTAAATTTAAAAATTATTAATTACATTCTTAAAACTCAGAAAAGCAAAAAGATAACCACTATATTTAGAAATAAGAATATAATTTGCATTCTTGAATACAATTAAAGAAATATTAATTACATTCTTAAAAATTGAAAAAAAATGAAAAATTAACAGCTAAATTTAGAAAGCAAAATCTTAATTATATTCTTAAATACTTTAACAAAAACAATTAAATTTAAAAAAGCAAGAAAAAAAATTTGGCAAAAAAAAATAAAACAAGCCAAAATTTCAAACTTAGAAAGTGGACACAAAGTAAAAAAACCTTAGGGAGTAAATTCAAAATGTGAATCCTATCCCAAACCATTGGACGAACCACATTAGCTCCTTCTAAATGTCTTTCAAATCTCAATGATGCTATTATACCAAAAGAGAATCTCATTATGAATAAAAAATTACAATTCAAAAATTAAAACTATTAATATAGTAATAACATGAATTAAATAATAATCAACATGAATTAAATAATAATGATTATTATTATAGTAGTAAAAAATAAAACATAATATTTCAAACATATATTTTATTTATTTTCCAATATAAATAATAAATTGAAATTAAAACTAAAATTAAAAATCAAATTCCAAGGATAGGGAAGACCCTATAAAAAATGTGGGGTTTAACTTTTGAAATCCTCAATGTCAAAGGAATAACACCAAGAGATCACAACACTCTTCAGCAAGAAGAGCGAGATTGGCTCAGCAAAGCCATAATAAACAATAATCGACAAAAAGGAAACAAGAAGATAAACCGAGGAAATATTTGGAAAATAAGAATGAATGAAGAGGAACTGATAAACTGTAGGAAAAATTAGAACATGTATTGTCTATACATTGATGAGGCATCAAAGCATAACTCGGGAAAGACAGGGGTAGGCGGAAGACTCCTAGATCCTAATGGGAGAGAAAATGTCACATATGAATGGGGATTGGGATAAATCTCAAATAATAAGGCAGAAGAATACAACTTGTTGATGGGAACAAGACTTATCAAAAAAAGAGAAATTCAAAATCCTATCATAATAGGCGATTCAACCATAATAATAGAGTCAATGGCAAGAAACAGAAACCCAAGAAATGAGTTCATGAACATAATTCTTAGAAGAATAAGGAAGAACTTGGAAGGCTCTAGCAATGTAATCTTTAGACATGTCTTGAGAATTCACGATCAACAAGTGGACTATTTTGCAAACCAAGTAGTGGAAAGAAATGAAGGGCATGTTCATGAAAACCAATAAGAATACCATAACTCTATTCCTTAATGAACAACCACAAGCACAAGTATAAAGATCACCAAAATCAAGGAAAAACCATAAGGATAAAATAAATAAATCAAAAAATAACAATAAAAAAGCGACAAAGGACTCATCACTGTAGTAACAGCTAGGAAGTCAACGAAATGCATAAGAAAATCCATGAAACTCTAGACTCCATCATGAGAAACAGAAGGAAGGAAGATCACAATCATGGCCACAAGAACCATGTTGCAAACTACTTCATTAAAGGCTATACAACATTCTAAATATGGTGGTGCTTCCACATGGCTAAGTGATGAAGCATGTCCATGAGCTAATTCGCCCTCATAAATAGCCTCAACACCCCCATCACTGTCCAATTCTCCTACCCACCTGCAATGGCTAGCCAGGATTCATGAGGTCACCTAGCTCACATGACATACCCCCTTCGCCTAAGGATTCCACTATATAATCCAGAAAACAAAGACCAATTTAGTTCAACCACCCAAATGGTATAGCTTGGTAATCAAATCCCACTTATAAACTCAACAAGATAAAAATTGTCAAAAATTAGATATTCTTCAATAATTATCACTAAAGAATCACCCCGATGATTACAATATTTCCTCTTCAATTGAGTACGCCAAGAAACCAAGGAAAGAGGTATTGATCCCGAGACCTCGAACTATATCTCTCAACCCTAAGAAAATTTGGAGATAGATATGTGCAACAAATACCACTAAAGACGACAACGGCCATGACAAATTCTTGAAAGCATAAATATGAGGAAACCCAAAAAGAACAAATGAGCACCAAATCTAAAATTCCATTTACAAAGGAACTCTTATGGCCTAGATGTAGAGCCATATTTCTTACTAAACAATGAAGAGAATAAAACTAGCCCATTTTAACTCCTCCAACAAGAAAATTTAGTAGTTCTCTTGTCCTCACCATGTCTCACCATCCAAAGGATAGTTCACCACCCTTCAGCTTACTGAGGTGAAAAAATGTGCAAGTTAGCACACCATAGTGACCAAATCACAAGCCCCACTAGCTTGCATTATACTTTCACTCTAAAGAAACCACTCAAATGAGAATACATAGGTTGGTGGTTTATGCATAGTCAACATTCCCCTACCACCTTCCCAAACTCCCATAACTAGAAAAATCATATTCTGAAAAAAAAAATCATTCAGGAAATAATCTCATTCACATGTCTCTAGAAGATTTTGGGTGTGCTACGCAACTTTTCTATGGCCCGTGCCCCCATTGATCCCCCATGTTTGGCCACACTCATCCAGGTAATATTTAATCTTCATGTTATCTTAATTTTATAATATATATAAAAAATAAGTATTTATATATATATATATTCGTTCCATGCGTCAACTCCAAACTAAATGCTAAAAGAATGGGATATCTCTTTCATTTTGAGTTACGCACCATTAAAATGTTTTAATCATAATTTTATTTTTCATTTACCAATATAATATATAGATAGTTCAAATTTGGATATTTATCTATACTACTACAGCATAGACACATAGACACACACATTCGTGTTGTATCTCAACTACGAGATAAATAAGGAAAAATTTACACATCTTGTTCATTTAGAGATAGACACCGTTAAAAGTTTTGAATCATTAGTTATAATTATTTCATTTCTTTTATACACAAAAATACATACTTGCCAATCTTCCCTTTTTGCTAATGTATTTTAAATTCTAATTCATATCAAATATTGAAGGAATTATACATCTCCACGATGTCATTGAATTAGAAAGCACAAATTAATTAAATGAGGAATATCCTTCACTTTATTTATTTATTGTTTACACTAAATTTCTTCTCGCCATCAATATTTTCTAAATTTCTAGTATGAAATTTTATTAAGTATTAAGGAAATTTAACATCTCCTTGATATTATTGAGTGGAAAAAAAATCAACTAAGGAAAAAATATTTTAAATTCAATTTTTTTCTCTATATAAATGTTAAATTGATATAAAATGCCCCCTAATTTGGGTGGCAACTGATGGTTTTCATGAGTGCATTTATCATCACCATGCGTTGACACGGAAACTGACTCTCATCTAACTTTAATATGCCCACTCCATATGCTAATCCATCAATTTTTATGACGCCTAATCCAATGCTCCATATCCTCTGCGTGATCTCCTTATACTTAACACTAATGCCTCATTCACTTACTTGGCAATTGAAAACATTATGTATGCCCAAATATTTCTTCGCTCTTTTGTCACCCAACTTGTTCCTGATTCGTCATGCACCCTGTCATACTCTTATTTCCTTCCAAAAGAAAAGCTACAATTCCCTTAGTGATTCTAAATTCCTCCTCCTCATTCTCCCTCCTACAACTATGGTTCAGGAGAGTAGATGTGTAAGAAATGGAGGTGATGGATGTGGTCATGCACGTCATGCCCATGCTGTAGATTTTGATGGAAAAAACTAATCTCTTCATTCCAAATATTCATCAAAGCATACCACACAATGTATCCTCCATGGAAGATGATGAATTAAGGAACCTAGGTGGCAAGCATTAGGCCTCAAAGTTTACTAGCTAGAAAGTTATGGAAGAAACAGCAAGCCAAATAAGCTTCCATAAGGAAGGTTGTTAATTCTAATGAATTAATAGTCTCCATGAATCCCTACAGGACCTTATCCACTCCTTCAACATCTCCTTCTCTCCTATCCCACTCTCTTATTCCCGAACAAGCTCCCAAGATGGAATAGACTCCCTTTCAATCTCACCCAATTCCCCTGGGCCCTTCCCCTTCGATGATGATTAATGATGTGCAACTTAAATGTCAAGTGAGTGGAGCAACTAATAAAGCACAACCATAGCAAGCTTTGAGTTCTTATGGCTGCCTTATCGTTGAGGAGGGGCGAGAAGATGCACTAGCACAATTGTGGCCCAATAGCACACTTGATGTCTCAACAACCTCCAAAGGAAAGAAAAAGGTTTGAAATGTTTTTTTTAATGGCTTGTATTATTAGCCCTAAGGAAGAGCCTCAGAGGATTTTTTTGTATTACGATAACTACTTGTGTATGCTACTAACTTTGGATTTGTCCACGAATAGCTATTTCTTTGACCATAGCTTTCAAGCAGTGACCTATTGGTTTCTCCATGGTGGGAAGATGGTCGAAAACCTAGTTCCACTAGAAGAACCAACATTATTATGGTTTTGTAAATTTTGTACATCATTTTTTCTAATATGAATTTCTTGAGATTCTTACAAAAATATATATATATATAATTATTTTATTTAAGGTTCACATTGAAATATTTCATATAATATTTCTTTTGTTGTATCGTTGTATGAATATGTATAGAGTGGATATTGAAATATATTAGCTGGTATGAATATTCAAATATTTTATCGAATTTTGGTACTGAAAGAATTTTAAATAAATGAATTACACATGTTCCCAATATTAAAAAGAAAAAAGACAGCAATACTTTTTTCTAATTATTTTATATCTCTCAAATTGAAATAAAATTAAGTTAGTTATTATCGACATTAAAATATTTTTTTTATTTAATTATTATTTAATATGAATATTAATTTAAATGTCAACTCAATTTCATCTTAGGTAGTTAAATAATTACACATCTTTGTTGTACTAAAGAAATAAAAAGCAATTCAATTCTCTTATCATTATTCTTAATTTGATTCTTTTTTAATGGAAATATTTTTATTATTTTTCAACCTAAGGCACAACATATATCCATACTATAAAGTACTTATTAAAGAAAAATAAATTTTATTTGGTAGATTATCTAAGGAATACACTCAAGCATATTGTGATAAATTTCACTACCCAACATTCAATTTTCTATTTAGGTAATAAAGACTGTTTATATGGGAATATATTATCCATTAACACATTCAAGCATATTGCGATAAATTTCACTCCCAGCAATCAATTTTCTATTAAGGTAATAAATAACTATTTATATGGGAATATATTATCCATTAACACATTCAAATAAATTGTAATTGGATGAATACATGTTCTGTTTTTTTGTTTTTTAGCATTTTCTAATATCAATTTTGCTTGAAATATAGTGGAGATTTTATAGAATACTAAAGGTTTTACTTCATTTATATGTTCAAAGATGCATTTTAAAATACAAGAAATCTCAATCTTACTAAAAGATATATGATCTAATTTAAAAGAAAACACAGTAAAAATTTGTAATCTAAATTAATTTATAAAATATTTTTATATATCTATAAGTAAGATAAACATAAACTACAAAAAGATTATTAAGAACATTGATATTAAAGGATATGAAAAAGTATATTATTGTTTTTTTAAATAGTGGGGGAAACTTATCATATTTTAGTTGTTAAACTATGATTATAGATAGCCATCACAAATTGCTATCTCTTAATACTACTATCTCTGAATTCAGAGTTACTCATCATTATTCATGGAAAGCCACATCACTTGTAATTACATTGATGGTGGTTAGTAAGGCTTCATACTTTCTTTATAATTATTATTAATTTTTTTATTAATATCTATTTAAATATTATATCTTAAATATTAATTATTGTCATATATGATTAAGTTGCATAAAGGATTTGATGTAACATAAAAACCCTTAAATTAATTTTATTTTATGAATACTTTTTTATTATTATTTTTGTGTATAAAAGAAACTAAATATAAGTAACTATTAATTCATAAAACTATAAATAATAATTCACTAGTCAATATTGAATACATATTTCAAACTTTCATGATTATCATTTGTCATTGATCATTTTTAAGATAAAAAAATCATATCAAAATTTTGATTTTCTAAAAAAAAGACAATTTAAATATAAAAATAAATATCATGTTATTAGTATAAAATATTTATACATATTTTTAAATTTTACGATAACTAAGATGTAAAATTGAAATAAAATGCTTTCAATTCCATATTTTTGTGAATATACAATCATTATGTCTATGGAACATAAAACGTTATATAAAATTATGTAAACCTTATCAAATAACTTTTGGTAGCTCAGTATAAAATGCAAACAAAATTACGATATATGATTTTTTGCTTTATCTTTTCCATACAACTTTTAAAATACATTTTAATATATAAACATACATTTTTAAAAAATATATTTTTAATTTATAAATTATTATTTTAGAAATGTATTTTAATTTGTAAGTTCTTACTTTTACTTTTATTTTTCATATTAATAATAATAATTAGAAAACCAAAAAATCCAAAATAATGGAAATTGAAATCGGAGGGAAGTTTACCGTTACCTAATTTTTTTTTTACTTAGATTTAATTAATTAGTTTATAATAAAGGATGAGATGGCTTAATCAATTTATAATAAAAAATGAATTGGTAGGAAGGAGTGGGAGTGAGAGACCTCCCTAAAATAGAAATAACTATGATGCATGATGAGTTTGTCGGAGCGAGTATATCCGTTGATCTATAAAAAGCCAAAGAAAGCCGAAATATCCGTTAATGTGTAAAAAAAAGCCAGAAAAAAGCCGGAATAGGAATAGGAATATCCGTTGATCTGTAAAAAGCCAAAGAAAACGGTTTATGTTAAAGGAAAAGGAAGCGGAAGCACTTCTAAATTATAAATTTGGGAAGAGCCTCCATTTGGGTGTTAGGATTTTGTCTTTGTGGAGAGTCTGTCTAGTTAAAATTTAATGTCCAAAGTTTGTATGTTGACAGGAGAGGATCCTTTGTTGGATGCAATCTTGATGAATTCTCTTTCTGTCGATGAGCACAACGGATTTTGATGAATTCTTTATGTTCTAGAAGATCCTCTGCTATTTCTTGATTCGTTATTGATTTAGATATATAGAAGTAAATTCATTTATGATTTTATTCAGAGGAACCGCCCAGGGGAGAATTGTTATGTTACAATGCGCTCTGGTTGCTGCTGCTACGCAAATCCTCCTCCTTGTGCTATTCTCTTTGACTATTCCAAATTGGTTTCAGGTACTCTGTTTATTTGCTTCCTCTGTGTTTATCTAAATCTAAGGTAATTTGTTGTTCTCATAGAGTCTCTATTTCATTTTCTTTAATTAGGTTAACCTCCCTCGCATTAGTTTACTTGATTTTGTTAATTAGTTTATCATGATAGATCTAGGTTTTACAATTTGTATGATTTTGAGGGTCTCCGTTAGGTTCGGCTTCCAGAACAAGAATAAACTCAGTTTTCCATATTAGTATAAAATCCATTGAGACGAATTTCAACCAACTGACCTAGGATCGAAATCTGAAGCCCGAGATCAGGAGACAATGCTTATTTTTGATGAAGCATAAGAACTATTCAATTAGTTACTTGAATACTATCCTTCATTGCCATTTTCGATAGATTTCAATGAAACTGCGCTAGCTGTATGGTGGCCCAGCATGTAAAACAGCAGCAATGTTTAGACCTCATCTCATCTTCGGAGGAGATAAACTTCCATCAAAGAATGCTGTGATTGTCAAGGTATCCTGTTTGAATTTTTCTTGCATTCAAGGACCTATGAACTTCAAACATTAAAAATGAACTTCTTGTTTACGGAACATTTCAAACCATGCATCTTCTTCGAGTCTTGTTTTCTGCAACTATGGATGGCCCTGTTTTCTGCATTTATGGATAATTTGAAATGTTGATTACCTGTTTATAATTATTTTTCTGCAACTATGGGAGGCACTTATGCTAAGCACTTATTGATACTTTTCGTGTTCCATCATACTTTTGTTCACACATTGCAAAGTATGAGCACTTCGTCATCAAGATTCGTCGGTCCTCACACTCAATTACAATTAGTCCTCGCCCCAGCGAATTAAATTTGCTTATGAGATATAAATACAGAGCTGAGTAGCTACAATTAGTTGAAACAGAGCTGAATGGCTACAATTAGTTGAAAAAGAATTGAATTGCTTATGTTCTTGAAAGTTGAAACACAGAGAAGGTATTGAAATACATACCGACAGTACTGTTGTTTTTGTAACCTTGTGTTTCGGCAACCGTAACCTGATTTGGTCCAATGCATTTTTATGAATTCTCTTTCTGTTCCAGAAGATCCTCTGCCACATCCAATCGATCTCTTTTTGTTGGCTTTCAAATTTGTGTTGGTTGCAAGAACAAGTATAAACTCATTTTGCCGGTCTCCCTTAGGTTCAGCTTCCAGAACAAGTATAAACTCGTTTTTCATGTTAGTGTAAAATCTATTGACTTCTTGATACTAATTGCAACCAGCCGACCTCTGATACTAATTTCAATTACTTGAGTACTATCATTCATGGCCATTTTCGATAGATGGTGGCCTCATCTCATCTCATTTAAATCGTCCAGTTTCAATGAGGCCCACACGAGATCCAATCCTTCCTCCAGCTGTGCAACCAAGATCAAAAAAGGTGGGTGAAATGCTTAACCGATTTCATGTTGGCTGGTTATCCGATCTCGGCATCTCATTATTTTCCCACCCCAAACATAAATATATTGTCCCATCCCACACAACATAATCTTCGTAGTGTTAAGATCTTAAAAATAATCCATATTTTAATAATATAGAAGTTGTTCATTGACGGCAAGATAGGGTAATAAATGCACGAGTTTGAATTTTTATTGCATTCAAGGACCTCAACACATAGATTTTGAGATGTGGGATTTGGACCTCCGCACAATAGGTACTCATTTTTCCAACACTCACCAGGAAATCGTGGAAATTATGAGGAAGCGTTCGAACTTCTATTGAAAATGCCTATGAACTTCAAACATTAAAAATGAACTTGTTTACAGAACATTTGAAACCTCTGCCTCTTCTTTGAGTCTTGTTTTCTACAACTATGAGAAGCACTTATTGATACTTTTTCTCACACATTGGAAAGCCTGATCACACATTGGAAAGTCTGAGCATTTCTTTATCAAGATTCGTCGGTCCTCACACACAATTACAAGTAGTCCTTCTGAGATATAAACACAGATAACAGTAAAAGTTAAATGGCTACAATTAGTTGAAACAGAGCTGAATGGCTACAATAAGTTGAAAAAGTGTTGAAACTCATAGAAGGTATTAAATACAGTACTTTTGTTTTTGTAATCTTGTGTTTCGGCCACCGTAACCTGATTTGGTCCAATGACAAGGAACACATTTGTAGTTCCATTTGAGATCAGATATGTTAGATTATAATAATAATATTATTATAGTTTCTTATTATTATCATAGCCTAGGTTTTATGAAGTTTCATTGTGTGTTGTGTTTTGTGTTTGTATGTTAATTATATTTAGGGTTTACAGAATTTATGTTTGTTTATTTTATTTTTTGAAGATTTTATATAATTAATTTATTGATTTTATTGATTTTAAATAGTTCTGGACACTGAGAATAAACATTGACTTGGCTGCAATCTTTTTCAACAATGTTTCATTTTATTTATATAAATTTTACAAAATTTTATTAATAAATTGTTGTTCTTATAATTACTTATTTATATTGTATATCTTTTTATATATTATTTGTTACATTATCATGTATATATTGATATCTGAATTATCACGGTAAAGAATGAATCAATAATTATAATAAATAAAGAGAATGAAATGATATGCAATTTTAAGTTATTGGTTTTTTTTTCCTTGAGGAGGAGGAGGAGATAATGACTCAATAAGTATTTATAAATAAAGAGAATTAAATGATATGAAGTTTTAATTTTTTTTTTTTTTAAGTTTTTAGAGGAGGTGAAGGCTAAGGCAGAGGAAGTGGTGGTGGACGAGGATGAGGAGCAGTAGGAGGTGGTGGTGGTGGTGGAGGAGGTGGCAGAGATGGAGGAAGTGGTGGTGGAGGTGGAAGAGGTGGTGGAGATAGAGGAGGACGAGGTTGTGGTGGTGGTGGAGGACGAGGTGGTAAAGGTAGGGGAGGAGGAGGAGGAGGAGGAGGAGGTGGTGGTTGTGGTGGAGGAGGGGGAGGTGGAGGTGGAGGTGGAGGTGGAAGAGGTGGTGGTGGAGACGGAGGAGGAGGAATCGGTGGTGGTGGTGGTGGAGGAATCGTGGTGGTGGTGGTGGAGGAATCGGTGGAGGAGGACGTGGAGGTGGAAGAGGTGGTGGAGGAATCGGTGGAGGAGGATGTGGAGTGGAAGAGTGGTGGAGATATTTGGTTGGAGACGGAGAGGGAGGAGGAGGAGGAGGAGGAGTGGGAGGGGGAGGACGAGGTGGTGTTGGTGATGAACGAGGAGGTGGTGGTGGACAAGGTGGGGAGGCGAATGAGAAGGATGAGGGGGAGGAGGTGGTTGTGGTGGAGAGGGAGGTGGAGGTGAAGGAGGTGGAAGCGGAGATGGAGTAGTAGATGTGGGTGGAGGAGGAGGAGAAGGAGGTGGAAGCGGAGATGGAGTAGATGTGGGTGGAGGAGGAGGAGAAGGAGGTGGTGGTTGAGGAGGAGGTGATGTAGGAGGG
>APFE030607015.1:3487-19985 GCA_000404065.3 Pinus taeda
CAATGCTTTCCATTCCAATGGGAGGTGTTGATGTTGTATTAGGAGTCCAATGGCTACAATCCTTGGGTACAATAGATTTTAATTTTCAAGAACTTTTCATCAAATTTTCTATGGAAGGAAAGGAAGAACCTCAAGATCATGTGGAGTAGCCACATGCAGAGGAGTAGAGGCTGGAAGCACCCACTCATGCAGAGACATCCAGAGATGGAAGGAATTTCACCAGAGAAGTTGACATATTGATGCATGATGCTAGAGAGAATATGGGAGCACCCATGTCACAACGCATGTAGAGGAGGTCACCAGATTGGTACACTATCTACATGGATCTTATGAGCGAGAATGTAGAGACTAAGCCATCCTGAGTCGAGGAAGAAGTGCGACAACCAGTATGGGTTAATGCCATGGTAGAGGAGTATGAATCCATTATTAGGAACAGTGCTTGGGAAGTTGCCCCAAGGCCAGAGGACAAGTCAGTGGAAGGTTCTAGGTGGATCTACAAGGTGAAGCAAGCAACAGATGGGAGTGTCGAGAAACACAAGTCCAGATTTGTGGCCAAGGGGTTCTCTCAGGTGGAGGGAATTGATTACAAGGAGACCTTTTCTCCACTAGTAAGGTACACTTCAATTAGATCTCTTCCAGCACTTTCAGCGCATATGGGATGGACGATACATCAGATGGGTGTGAAGACAACATCCCTCAATGGAGTGATTTAGGAAGAGGTGTACATTGAGTAGCCGGAAGGATTTGAAACCTTCAACAGAGAGTCACATGTTTGCAAACTCAGGCAAGCGTTGTATGGATTGAAACAAGCACCCTATGCTTGGTACACTAGGATCGATGACTATTTCACAAGGTTGGGCTTCACCAAAAGTGAAGTAGATGCAAACCATTACCATATTGTGGTTGAAGTTAAATTACTGATTATAGTATTATATGTCAATGATTTAATTCTAATAGGTGATGAGAAATTGGTCAAATATTGAAAAGAGGATCTTGCAAGAGAATTCGATATGAAGGACCTGGGGTTCATGCATTATTTCCTCAGTATGGAAGTATGGCAAGGATATGGGGAACTATTTGTCTCTTGGGGCAAGTATGCCAATGAGATACTGAAGAAGTTCCACATGGAGAGCAACAAACCCATGGAGACTCCTATAATAGGGAATTGGAGGAAGGAAGATGCTACTTCAGGTGAAATAGTGGAGGCTACTATTTACAGGAAGCTTGTGGATTTACTTATGTATTTGGTGAACACACGACCAGACATGTGCTTTATAGTTAACTAGCTTAGTCAAGCAATGGTTAATCCAACCAAACTATATTGGAAGGTTGCTAAACATGTATTGAGATACCTCAGAGGCACCACTCAGTTTGGTCTTTGGTACAGACGGACAGAGGTAGTGAAGTTGCAAGGCTTCACATATGCAGATTGGGTAGGAAGTCCATCAGACAGGAAGAGCACATCAGGGGGAATCTTCAATATTGGGTCAACAACAGTTTCTTAGTACAACAGAAAGAAGATATCAATTTCACTTATTTCAGCAGAAGGAGAATACATGGCTGCTAGTCAAGTGGCTTGCGAGGCTATCTAGATAAGGAAGATCCTTGTTGGGTTATTTGGTCAACATATGGATCCCATAGCGATTTACTGTGACAATCAGAGTTGTATAAAACTCTCTAAGAATCTAGTTTTTCACGATTGGTTCAAGCATATCAACATCCGGTATCACCATCTATGAGCTTGTGTGCAAAGGAGAATCATGTTGCTGGAGTACATTCCTACAGAGGAACAGGATGCAAACATCTTGACTAAGGCACTGTCAAGAGGAAAATTCAAGTTCCATAGAGGTAGGATTTGAGAATCTGGTAATCCCTTTCTTGTTGAGAGGGAGTGTTGAAAATGCATTAAGAAAATCCTTATTTAATTTAGTCTTGAATTAAATTAGGAGAAAATTTGTAATTTCACATCATAAGGCAACTTGTATGAGTTAACTAAGTCGATTTGACTTAGTTGGCTCAGTTAATTCGAGTTGAGGGTCTAACCTGAGTCATGTAGAGTGTCCCCTACTTTAAAGGAGCCCTCGTAAAGTTTATTTCGAGTTGTAATTACTTAATTCAGTCTAACTAAGTTAAACTCAATTAAACTAGTTCCAACTATTGTAGGAACTAGTAGGAGGTCTAACAATGGGGTGTTGCTTCATGTTTTCAACCAATTAACTGATAATTCAGCCATAAATAAAACATGCATGTCAGATCTGAGAGTTACCTAGTTGAGATTGAAGTTCAAGGACAATGTACTCTCAGTTGTATAATCATCCAAATTGTACAGGTGGTGCATGCAGACAGAGGAAGGCCTATGATGGATTTTTCAATTACAATTGAGGAATTTCCCTAATTAATAGGGGTTAATTCCCAAGAAAACAACGCAAAGAAATAGGGACTTGGGCAAGCAATAGATTGGTTAAGTATTGGCCAAGGCTTGTCTAGGAAATAGTGAGATGGATAGAGATAGTGCAGAGGTTGCTCGGGCTTGAGAAAAGCATTCTAATCTTCTCATATTTTTCTAACTAATGCAATATACAAATAGAAAGGGTTTTTAGCTATGCCTTTTACCATAAAATCATTGTGTAATGTGTTGATTGAATTATTTATCTTGTATGCTTCATGATTTCTTGATCGATTAATTATTTCTGCTAATGAGTAGAGTAGATTCAATTCTTTTGTTTTAGAAAATCACATAAGAAGTTTAAATCTACAAGGAATTTCTACACAAGAATAACACGGTGGCATCATATTTTGTCAACATATCTCAAATTAGAGGCCAACTCAAAGCCATTGATAAAGAAGTATCTAATAAATAATTAGTAGTTGTTTCTTTGGGTGGTCTCCCTAGATCATGGGACTCATTTACATCAGGTATTAATGCTAGAGAGAATGCTCCAACCTTTGACAAGCTATGAATTGCATGCACTCAAGAAGAGTCAAGGCTCTATTCTAGAGGTGAAATTGAAGATCCAAGTATAGAAGCATTTGCATCTCATGCAAATGGAAATAAGAGGAAGAAACCAAATTTTGGTAAATTCCAAAGAATTTTTGGTAAAATACAAGATCCAAGATTTTCCTCAAGGAAGGATTCTACCTCTCATATAAGATCTCCTCCTCCCTCTCCAAATAGAAAAGATAGAAGAGAAAGAATAAACAACAGAGATAGAAATGATATAACCATTGTTCAATACTTTCGTTATCTAGCTTATGGTCACTATCAAGCTCAATGTCCTCAAAAGAATCAAATAGATGACTATGAAAGGGATGATGATCATAAAAGAAGAAGAGGACACCATGCATTTATTGCTAATCTAAATGAGCCATCACCAAAAAGAAGGCATAGGAAAAATGATTCTGAATCTGAACACTCATTCTAGCCATCTAAATTACTTGAAAAGAAGTTCGTTCAATAGGTCTATGGAAAATATAATCTCAAGGGCATTGAGCTTCGTGAGATTTTTTACATAGAAGGGACACTTATATGCATTATAAAGCTTTGGGAAGATTGAAAGTTTTTGTTAAAGTTGAATTCTAGAACTCAAGACCAAGAGAGAGTTGTCTTGACCTCAAAAGATACTGATCTTGTATCTCATTCATTGTTTTAATTATTACTGACAATGGATTGTTTTGTAAACCTTGGATAGGGTTTGGAAAATAAATCCTAGGGCTTATAAATCAAACCCTGGACTTGATTTCTTTCGTTTAAGAAGAATTGACATCTTGTTGTTAAGGTTGATTTGCAAGGTGAATCTAAAAGGATTAAAGATTAAGAGGGAACTCAAAAGATAAGTATCTTGTGTTTCTTTTCTTGTTTCAATTAATATTGAAATTGAACTATCTATGATTCGTAAAACCCTAGGTTGGGTTTGGAGAAGAAAATCTAAGTCTAATTAACCAAACCTTAATTCCTTGTTGATAGTATGGACTCGTTGATAATGATGTGAATTTTTTGATGATGTGGACTCACCATGTGAAATCGTTAATGATATAGATGATATGGATGTGCATTCTGAACTCTTTATTGATGTTGATGAAAACTCCTTGAAGATGTGGATGATGATTCTTTAATGATGAATGGTGTGTACTCTATGATGTTGATGAATGTACTCCTTATTAATGATGATAAGTATTCCTTGTTGACTATGATGTATGACTCATTGATAATGTGGATGATGTCATTGGAATCCTTGATGGCGATCTGAACTCCTTGATGCTTACTCTTTGATGATGATGATGTGGAATTTCTGAATTTAGGCCGCTGTGATCCATATTCTAATTTTTGAGCTATCATTCAGTAAAAATCACATGGGAGACTTTTTTGTCGACACGTTTCGAACCCTCTAGTGTGGTTTATCGTGTCCTGATGATGAACCACACTAGAGGGTTCAAAATGCATCGGCAAAAAAGTCTCCCATGTGATTTTCACCGAAAGATAGGTCAACATTGACGTGGACTTGCTAATGATGTTGATGATGATGGTGTGGACTTGTTGATGACATGGACTAGACTCCTTGATGATGATATTAATATGGATAATATAAGATGATATGTACTACTTGTGTGGACTCTTTGATAACACTACTTGATGATGATGAAGATATGGACTCCTTGATGATGATGATTCATCGAAGATGATGATTATGTGAAATCATTGATACTGTAATAAACTCCTTAATGACTTGGATTCCATAAACACTTTATTGATGATAAGAACTCTTTAATGATGTTGTGGATTCCTTAATGACATGAACTCTTTGATAATAATATGGACTCCTTGATGATGTGATGAGATTGACTCAATATGAGAAGGCTAAGATCAAGCGGGAGCTAACACACTCTCAAGGGATAAGTATTATCTTGATTCTTTCTATTGATTATTTCAATACGAGTATCTTGGCTTGCTTGGCTTTTCTAGTTCTTCCACAGCCTCCTTGTGAGGATTGCAGGTACATAATGAAGACTCCCAAGGGGTGGCATATCAGTGGAAATGATGGAAGAAGAATGTGACAAGAAGACTCACAATAGGATTTGTACTCAAAGGAAGTGAACAAGATCATTCTGATTGAAGCTCGTTCTCATGAGGGTGGCTAGAAGATTTGAAGACAGATGTTGATATAGATATGTTGAAGATGGGCCCGTGATCTTTGTGTAAGAGGGAGCTTCTTTTGAGGCGTGAACCTGGTGATATGCTTGGCATAATAGATTTCAAGTCCATCAATATCCTCTTGATGATTGATTTGAAGAAGCTGCAAGACTTTGGTATTTGTTGGATTCGATTATGGTCTATTGGACTCTACTATGCTTGTTGATGTTTGCTTCTATGAGAACCCACTTATTATTTGTTTGATTTGATTATGGTAAGTTGTTGCTAATGTTTTCTTCTGAAAGAAACCCCAACTGAAGCTAGATGAACAACTTAATGTTGTTGTTTACTAAAATGTTTGAAATCAACCATGGCTACATTTTTTATGTTGAACTGGTTGTTGATGTTTATGTGAAGAAATTGGAATGAATGAGAATCCCCTTGAAGAGGGAGTATTGATTACATAGCATCATGGTTAGACCATCTCCTATAGGTTGTGTATCATGAGACATTGTTGTCTGGGAGATGTGTTGATGATTCCTCCTATAGGCTGTGTCATGAAACATTATTTTCTAGGAGATGTGTTGATGGATTCCTCCCGTAAGCTACATGTCGAGAGACATTGTTGTCTAGGAGATGTATTGATGTATTCCTCCCATAGGTTGTGTGCCAAGAGACATTTTTGTCTGGGAGATGCATTGATGGATTCCTCTGGTAGGTTGTGTGTGCCAAGAGACATTGTTGTCTAGGAGATGTATAGGTTGTGTGCCAAGATACATTGTTGTCTGGGAGATGCATTGACGGATTCCTCCCATAGGCTGTGTCCCAAGAGACATTTTTGTTCGGTAGATGTATAGATGGATTCCTCACATAAGTTGTATGTCGAGAGACATTGATGTCGAAGAGATGTATTGATGGATTCCTCCCATAGGCTGTGTGTCGAGAAACATCATTGTCTAGGAGATGTATTGATGGATTTCTCCCATAGGCAATATGCCCAAAGACCTTGTGTTCTGGGAGATGCTTTGTTGGTTCCTCTCTTAGGCTATGTGCCATGAGACCTCGTGGTCGGGGAGATCCTTTCAGATGGATGTTATGTATCTTTCCTTATGATGATTTTGAGAGAGAGAAACTTGGATTGTGTTCTCTTCCTTAGGCTATGGGATGTGAGACCTATAGATTGGTTAGGAAGATTGATTTTGAGAGAATGAAAAACTACCTCCCTAGCTAAGAGGGAGAGTTTGTAGCTTTGATCAACATTTTTTATGAATACTCAAAGAAGAAATTGATTATTGGACACCTACAGTTAGCTCAAACAATCCCTACAAATTGGATCCTTGAAAGGTAATCAAGTTGGCCCTATTAGAGCTAATTAGCCCTCATTTGAAGCCTATTTATATGAGGTCATTTGTTGAGAAATCTAGGGCTTTTAATGTTAGCAATTTCTCTTCTTGATAATTGCTTGTGATATGTTTGTTCTTCTTTACTTATGATCTTTCACTTTGTTAGCTTATTAGTGTGTTATTTTCATCAAGACAATTATCAAAATAAACAATGACAAGTGACACAATATATAGGCTTCTTTATCCAGGGCCAAAACCATTCACCTCTTGAGAGGAAAACCCAATCAAAATTCTTCTTCTCTAGATCTTCAATTGATAAGTACCAATACCATGACATTGACCCTTGACTCTAGTATCCTCTCCAAGAACCTTGTCACCAACCTAGTTCTTCCTTCTCTTGCTCCTCCTCTGCTTCTTCTAGAGAAACTTAGTCTCTATTTCTTATACTGCACATTCACAATTACCCTAGAGAATCTCGGTCTCTAGGTCTTTTAGAGAAACTCGGTCTCTACTTCTATGTCCTAGAAGATTTCTTCCATCACTATCCCAAAAGAGTCTTATTCACTACTTCACAGAAGATCCCTTCTTTGCTGCCCGAGAAGATACTTCTTTGCTGCCCCAAAATATCCTACTTCATTGTCCGAGAATATTTTTCTTCGTTCTCCCCAGAAGATTCTTTCTTTGTTACCCTAGAAGAGCGTCCTTTTAGCCTTAGAGAAAACCCTTTTTCACTATGTCCTTTTTGCACTTCCTTCTGCAATTTTCTTCGCTGGATTGAGTTAGAACTTGATGATTAGAATGGAGGCCAAGTTCCTCTATTTATACTCTTCACTGGGTCTTTAGGCCAACTTGACAGCTAGATGTAGGTTGACTTTTCTTGGCAGCTTCTTTAATGTTTGTAGGCCAACTTGAAGATGTTAGGTGACAAGTTCTTTGGAGGATACCTTACATAGACAAGATTACCTTTTACAAAGTGTAACATGACTTGATTTACATGAAAATGACCCTTATATTTTATGACTAGATGAAAAATAAAGCCGAAAGACTCTCAGTGGGATTCTTGACTCAAAAACAAAATCCCTTGGTAATGAAACCCATGAAGCAAGTCAATATAATAATTTCATTTTTCTTATTTACATCTCTTTACATAAAATCATAATTACATGTCATTATGAAGACCGAACCTAGTTACACCTTTCAACATCGTTGACATTCATTTTTTCCACCATCAAGCAAGCAATTCAGTCTGCAATCAATAATAAATTTGGTCCTCTATTAAAGGCATATATCCACAAGTGCGAAGGGTAAAAAGGAACTCTATTACAACTGTGTTAACCAAATTCTTTGGATTGAAGTTGAGCATATTTTGTCTTGGGTACTTTGTTTTGATTTGGGCTACCATATTGTGTCATCTAGAAGGCCAAATACTTCAAAGAAGCTCCTTCTCCTATTTCTGAAGTTGACTAAGAGTATTTTGGGTAGAAATTTATCTTGGTTCGTTGGCATTATTAGTGGTAACTACAATGAGAATTTTAGACTCCTTTCATAGTTATTACAGGTCTAAGTTCCAACCTCCTTGTAGACCTTATTCATTGGACATAAATAGCATCTCTCTCCTCTTTGTGAACAAACTTTCATTGGGTAACTCATTATCGACTATTTTGGTATTTTTGGAACATTTTGATGTATTATTGATGGACAAAATCTCTCTCTCATAAGGAAAGAATTTTTGGGTTTTTCCTTTGTGGGGTCTTTCCCTCGCTGTGAGCCTAATCTCAGTGTCTCCTGTCTCTTGATTATTGACTATTGTTCATTTTCTGCTATGATCTTTACTTATTGCTCTTGTTGAATATTTATTGTTTGAAGTTTTTCATGTATAGCTACTTGTTGATTACGTTGAAATACGTAACTAGGTTCGGTCTTCATAATGGCATGTAATCTTGATTTTATGTATTTAATGAAAAGGGAAAAATAAACTTATTACTGTTATTCTTGAGGCATGGGTTTCATTCTCAAGGGAGATTTATTTTTAGATTAAGCATCCATTGAGTGCTTCTAGGGCTTGCCATTGAGTGTACAAGTCTATTGAGTCATTGTCATGTATGAAAGACCCTTTTGGGGCATGTCACATATTGTAAAGAGAATTTATTTGAGTCAAAAGAAAGTCAAAAGACCCTCCAAGACCTTGTCATGGCACAAAGATCAAGTTGGCCTACATGAAGGGACAAGTCGGCTTAAAGATAGCAATTTGTACCCCTGAAAATCCTATATATAAGAAGGAACTCGACCTCATTTGGACACACATTCAAGAAAGTTTGATCTCCTAAGATAGAAGCTGGAAAAGGGATGAAAAAGAAGAAGTAGTGAAAGATCAATGTTTTGGGGCCTCTCTCTCTCTCTTGTGTTAGGGTTTCTATAACTTCTAGGCAAGACGAAATTTTGATGCTACTAGGTTGAAATTATAAAGCTACAAGGTCGAAGTTGTGAAGTTTCTTCTACATCAAAGTTGTGAAGTTGCTTCTAGATCGAAGCCGGGAAGTTGCAAGGTCAAATTTGTGAAGTTGCTTCTAGGTTGGCGCTACAAGGTCAAAACTATGATGTTGCTTCTCCGTTGAAGTTGCTTCTAGGTCGAAGCTGTGAGGTTGCTTCTAGGTCAAAGTTGTGAAGTTGCAAGCTCGAAGTTGTGAAGCTACATCAAGGCTGAAGCTATGAATCTACTAGGTCGAAGTTGCAAAAATTGTTGTTGGGGGTCGAAGTTGTTGGAAGGTCGAAGTTTGTTTTTGGAAGTTGTGCAAATCAAGAAGGAAGGTTAACTTGGTCTTGGAGGGTCTTGGTCAAGGCTCATAGGTCTTGGAATTCATCAATTGAAAATTTTATAAGAAGAAAAGAATTCTTGTGGGTTTTCTTCTCAAGTGGAGAGGTTTTGGCCTTGGATGATCACTTATATCTTGTCCTTTTGTCTGGTTGTTCTTTATGATTTGGTAGTTGTTTGATGAAAAGAACACAATAATAATTAAGGTGAAAAAGAATCTAATCAAGATAAGCAAAAATACATCACAAACAGTTATAAAAAAAAAAAAGAGAAATCACATAATCTAGCTGCCCCTAGATTTCTCAACATGGTATCAGAGCTAAGGTGACAAGAAAAGGAAAGGAAGCAAAAATAAGGACACTCGAAGGCAAAAGCACTAGACGAACTATCAAAATCACTATCAAGAAAGATAAAAAATTGACATCATATCATCAAGAAGACATTCACAAGGACCGAGTACAAGAAAAGAAGACCTCAAAACCCTAGCTTATCAAAAGAAGGGTTTCCCACTTGAAGCATTGTTGGGAAGCACGCACATCATCATCAAAGAAGATCTCAAGGACCCTACTTAGAAGGAATACACTTTGAAGCATCTCGAAGTCTTTACATTCAAGGGGAGAAAAAAGAGGTGTTGTCATCATTATCAAGGAATCACATTGATCTCCCTCTTTTAAGGATCACTTTTGAAGGAAGACATCTTCATCAAGAAAATATCTTCTATTATCAACATTATCATCAAAATCAAGAAGGCATCAAGTTGAAGATATTGTCATAAAGGAGCATCTTCACTTGACACGTACCTTTATATTTATGATTGAATCTGCTATCAAAATGACTTCATTTTGCAAGGAAAACAACAAATTGGTTGGGTCATCAAACTTTATTGCATGGAAGAAGACAATAGATTTGATCCTCATAGAAAATGAAGTCGTTGAAAATGTTAATGGATCAATTACTAAACCTCCAAAGGAAGAAGCACAAGCTCTAGCAAAGTATATGAAAGGGGAAATAAGGGCTCAAAGAATTCTCATTGAAGCCATCAAGGATCCCCTCATACCCTATGTATCAAAGTTGGAGACATCAAAAGAAATATATGATAAACTAGTAGAATTGTTCTCTGTAAGTATTGTTGGAGAAGTGACATCATTAAGACAAGAACTCTACAAGAAGAAGATAAAAAAGGAATATGGAATAGCCTCATATTTTATGAGGGTATCAGAAATAAGAAACCAACTACAAAAGTTGGGAGAAATAATGTTTCATAAAGAAATAACCACCATAGTGCTCAATGCACTACCCGAGGAATGGGGCAACTTTACATCAAACATCTATGGAAAGAAGGAAGTTAACCCATTCAATTAACTTTGGTCATTATGTAAAATTGAAGAAACCAGCCAAAAAGCAATGTGGGATCAAATGAATAAGAACTAGCATTTGTTGTCATGGCTAAGAAGAAAGGAAAATTTGGAAAGTTTGGTCCTCAAAAAAAGAATAAGAAGGATATGTCAAAAATCCAATGTTATAGTTGTCATGAATATGGGCACTACAAGAGAAATTTTCCTAAATCCAAGAATGACAACAACAAAAGAGGAAGGGAATAAGCCCATATCACCGAAGAAGTGGAAGAAGCTAGAAATAATAAGTCAAAGAAAGAGGAAGTAAAAGATCTCTACTATGATTGAGATAATCTCCCCCACCAAGTTATTTTTAGTTTATGTAAAGTATATCTATCATGGTGGGAAACATTAGAAGCATGATAGGATGCATCATTTTAGGAGATGGCATCATAATAACATATGCTTGAAGAAAGAGCTCATAAGAAGCTTGAAAGATAGCTGAAGTAGAAGTCTACAATAGTCATGAAAGGAGATCTTGGTAGCCTCATTGAAAGCATATGCAATACTTATGGGTAGTAGAAGATCATATAACATAGAGTTCACCATACATCATCTTCATTAGGAAGGAGAATTTGTAGAATGGGGATAATCAAAATCTTCTATTGGAATATTCATTATAGGGTTCTCCTCCCTTGGAAGAAGCAAGTGTCTCGCTGAGAATTTCACCTTGTATGGGATTCATTATTCAGAAGGATGATGGTATGGTGACAAAGGAATGCAACATGTCAGAATGGTTTAAGTACCCTCAATCAAGAAAGGGAAGTTATTTAAACCTATATGATGAAAAGAAGGAAGGAGGTATGTATGCATGTATTTAATTGAGTCATGTTGTCATATGGTTGCATGGGTGTATTCTCTATCTCATGAGCATGATCAAAGAAAAGGGATCTCCTCCTCTGGAAAGATGCATGAAGACATGGTTCACATATTGATTAGATGTAATCAACATAATATATCCTCGTATGGAATATGAGGTGGTTGATAATCAAGATGAAGGAATTATGGATAAAATTTCCGAGAAAGTAATATTTGAATGAATAAAGAAGAGATCATAAAAAATGCAACTACGGTCACATAAGAAAAGGCAATCAACATCTGATGACTAGAAGAATTGATCATAACATCTCCATAGAAAATAAATACCATGATGAGGACCGCAAAGAAAGGAGACCCTTGACATATGAAACCTTGGAGATGTGTTTATGAATGTGCAAGATGTTGTAGGCAAGCTAGATGTCATGATGAAAGGCCATCACAAAAGGTAACTTTGATTTCATGTTCATTTTTTATTTTTATTTTTGAACAACATCTGAATGGGTTGATACAGGGCTACTGAAAAGACAGGTGTAAACGTCACATACAACTAGCACAAATGTGGTATATGTCACCTGGAGGAAACATGACTTGAAAGAGGTAGTTTTATGACAAAAAAGCTAGATGGGGACTAGAGGATCACTTTCCAATGGATAAAAGGATGACATGACCAATGTGGCTCATGAAGGAAAGTGATGGATGGTTGATGCCCTACGAAGAAGTCCAAAAAGATGAAGACTCCATAATGTTAAAGATGAACTTCATGACATCAAAAGAAGGAGCCCCACAAACAACTAATAGTCCCATGATCTTCACCTAGAGCAGAAAGATACTGGAAGAAAGTCCCTGGTTAAGAGGGAGGTTGGGTATATTCCTTTTATAGGAATGGGTACATTCCTTTATAGGAATAGGTATATCCTCCCTAGTTGAGAGGGAGAGATAGTCACATCATTATCATCTTCATTTTGGGAAAAAAAATGGAGGATTGGGTAAGCATTTGGCATCCGATACTCTTTGAGGATGAGGTAGGGAACCCAAGATAAGAGTAGTCGTAGAGGACCGATATTCTTTGAGGACTGGGAATCCAAAATAAGAATAGTCCTAGAAGAACATACTCTGTGAACACCCGGGTGGGGTATGTACCTTGAGAGACAATGATGATGGTGTCTATAAGTCACGGATCTCACCAACATTGTGCTATGATCTTGTGGCGAGATAGAGTTGTTAGTCAAAGCCTTGTTATGTGATAGTGTTGGATGATATGATGCTAAAAAAATGGGTTACCAATACAACTCTTCTTATGAGAATTCTTCAGATTGAGAATGTCTAAGCACCTTGTATGAATTATGAATACCTCCCTAGTAAAGAGGGAGTTTTGAAATATGTAACTAGGTTCAATCTTCATAATGACATATGTAATCATGATTTTTTGTACTTAATGAAAAGAGAAAAATAAACTTATTATTGTTATCCTTGAGGCATGGGTTTCATGCTCAAGGAATATTTATTTTTAGATTAAGCACTCATCAAGTGCTTCTAGGGCTTGTCATTGAGTCTACAAGTCAATTGAGTCATTGTCATGTATGAAAGACCCTTTTGGTTGTGTTACATATTGTAAAGAAAATTTATTTGAGTCAAAAGAAAGTCAAAAGACCCTCTAAGACCTCATCATGGCACAAAGATTAAGTCGGCCTACATGAAGGAACAAGTCATCCTAAAGTTAGCAACTCATACCCCTCAAAAGCCTATATATAAGAAGGAACTCGACCTCATTTGGGCACACACACAAGAAAGCTTGATCTCCTAAGATAGAAGCTAGAAAAGGAACGAAAAAGAAGAAGAGAAAGATCAAAGTTTTGGGGCCTCTCTCCCTCTCTCTCTTGTGTTATGGTTTCTACACTTTTTGGGCAAGACAAAATTATGAAGTTGTAGACTCAATGACAAGCCCTAGAAGCACTCATCAAGTGCTTCTAGGGCTTGTCATTGAGTCTACAAGTCAATTGAGTCATTGTCATGTATGAAAGACCCTTTTGGTTGTGTTACATATTGTAAAGAAAATTTATTTGAGTCAAAAGAAAGTCAAAAGACCCTCTAAGACCTCATCATGGCACAAAGATTAAGTCGGCCTACATGAAGGAACAAGTCATCCTAAAGTTAGCAACTCATACCCCTCAAAAGCCTATATATAAGAAGGAACTCGACCTCATTTGGGCACACACACAAGAAAGCTCGATCTCCTAAGATAGAAGCTAGAAAAGGAACAAAAAAGAAGAAGAGAAAGATCAAAGTTTTGGGGCCTCTCTCCCTCTCTCTCTTGTGTTAGGGTTTCTACACTTTTTGGGCAAGACAAAATTATGAAGCTATGGAGCGATAAAAAGGGTCTTTTTAACACCTAATTAGCTCACATTAATTGTCAACCCAGGGACGACTTTTTATTTCAAGAGTGTACTCTGTCTGAGGCGGCTATTTACTTAAGAGTAATGTTTTGCAGTATAGTGCTTAAAACCCAAAAGTAAATGAATGCTTGAAAAAGAAATCTAATTGAAACAGCAAGGAACTGAAATGTCTTAAACTAAATCATTCATTCAAACAACCATCAATCGAGGATATAGTAGCAATAACTCATTCCTCTAGAAATTGATGCAAAAGGAATTAGAGCATGGACCATGGATCAGGGAGCGTGGTAGCATTTGCTGAGGCTCACGACAGCCTTGGACCTTCTCTCACACCAAAGCAATAAACGCAAGTAAAAGGAAATGACAAAAAACAGCATGAAATGGAATGGACAGCAGTAAATGAAACAACAATTAGAAGAACTACATCTCGCGAGTTAAAACCAACTTACTCACATTCTGCAATAAAATAACAATCTTTAAAAGCGATTTCAATGAACTTTACTTTATGAGACGATATTCACAAATGAATTATGGAACAGCAGTTCATTATAAAACAGGAACGTCAATCATAAATACGCAACACACTAATATAGCAATCTGAGAATATTGGATGATATAACTATGTTTCTAAACAGAATGATGCTACTGTCAAATCCCACAAATATTCATACCAGCACTCTGTTACAGAAATGGCTGAATAAAGATACAATTCGACCCCGTGTGATTTCAATTATATAGTGCAGAGTTCTTACATGGAGAAATCATTCATTCATTAATCATAACAGAACATAGCGTATCATATAAAGAATGTATCAGATTGCTACGTAATAAAGATAAACAGTCCACACGCAGATTACCATATAATGATACAAAGGCAAGTGTCCTTCGGAGCCGGGCCCTTACCTGCCGATGGTACACCGCCTTAGATTACTCCAAACGCAGAGACGGAAAGAACACCAAGTCTTTTATATTAATTGCATCCACAAAAGTATACAAAATCAGGTCTCAATGAGCCTCAACGATCAACGTTTATTCTGAAACTGTAGAATTACAAATAACAGTCCTCCCCCCGTCCTCTGATCTTTGGTTTCATTAAATAGACAAATATCAGAGCATAGATAATTACAATCATGATTTGTTTTACAAAATTGGATTGATTCCAACCATTTGATCAACAAGAACAAGGCGTATTTGGTTTTGCAGCTAAGATTTGGAGGGCGGCCGCAACAGCAAATCTCCGAAAATCGTGCTCAAAGAACCCTGCGTGTCTCCCTGTACAGGCTGAATTTGGGCAAACTGTTCTTTTAGAAGATAATTGGGTCCGTTCTGGACAAAACCCATGTTCCGGATTTTCCAAATTCGTCTTCATTTGCTCAGAATCTTAACCGCAAAACTGTCACTCCTTAAGCCAGCGAATTTCTGAGTTGGCTGATTTAAAAATCAAATCTTCAATTTGGAAGTTACTTTGGAGGCTAAAAATGGTAAATAAGGTTACAACCAACTTATTAGAACTATCATTGGTAAAATAATGCATAATAATCAATTTATTAGAAATAAATGAGAATAAATAATATTCATCTATGAGAGCATAAATCATTTATAAAATGGATTTAAATGATAAATTATAATAAATGACATGATGAAGAATGGTGGAAATGGGTGGAATAAACGTTCACAAGTGACAATAATCATGGCATATTAACGACCCCACACACCCCCACACTCAATATGTTGCATGTCCTCATGCAACGAAAACTGAATATATTGCATGTCCTCATGCAACCCAAAGACAAAAACTATGTGTTAACCAAGCAATAAAAATTTGAGAATAACTGAATGCTTCCTTAATTAATAAACATTCAATCTTAGCAATCTTGATGAAGGCATAACAATTTTTACATTGACATTCAACTATATATATGAAGTTGTAGCAAAATATGATATAGATAACAGCAAACTTCATTAAGCATTTTCTCAAAACTACAAACCAGATTCTGTTGAAATGTTGCAAGTAAATTTACAATACATGAATGTCTCTATGATCCAAAAATCAAATCGTTTTGATGCACGGATCATGAGGTATAAAGAAAATGGCTGTAGGTGAGAGTGCATGATTTCCGAAATTTTATGAACCAATTTATCTTGAATTTATCTAGGTATGTGTATTTTAATAGTATGTCTGTGTTTCCTAGAGATCACAAGAATTGAGTTCATAGTTTTTGGAAATATCAGGGAAATCAATTTCTATACTGAAATTGTATGCCTTAAAAGAAAGTAGAAAACATCCATCATGCATAGCAATTCCTCCCCCTCTCTGAAAAATTAGCATGTCCTCATGCGATGCTAGAAAACAAAGAGAGGTGTTGCTACCAGCTGTTGAATTGTACGCTTGGTGTAAAACAACATGAAATAAGGGAGGTGTTGAGAATGAATAAGAAGAGAAATGGATGATAAAGAATATGAATGACATGGTCATAAGAAAAAAAATGAAGGAACACTCCCCCATACTCGGAAATGATATGCTGCTGAAGAATGGGAAGTGGTAGAAATGAAGGATGGTAAATAATGCTCAAAATGGATTTTCATTAGATTCTCCTAAATTTATAATA
>APFE030607027.1:0-53275 GCA_000404065.3 Pinus taeda
CCCTTACATGCTTTGACAGGATTGAACAAGGTGTTTCAATGGGGAGGCAAACAACAGAAAGCCTTCGACACCTTGAAAGAAAAAATTAGTACAACCCCTGTACTAGCACTGCCAGATCTACAAAGACCATTTGAGATCCAAACAGATGCCACTAACTATGCCATGGGAGCAGTGTTGACACAGCACGGTAAACCCATATGTTATCATTCTGAGACTTTTAGTCCTGCAGTGGTTAACTATCCTACCTATGATAAAGAATTGTATGCCTTAGTTCATAGTGTGAAAAAGTGGAAACATTACTTAATGGGCAAAGAGACAGTAATACACACTAATCATCAACCATTTCAATATCTACACTCCCAAACTAAGCTGCAACAATCAAGACATTACAGATGGATGGGTTTTCTACAAAAGTTCCATTTAGTCATTAGATATAAAAAGGGCATACATAACAAGGTTGCAGATATGTTATCTAGACCCATTATAAATGCATCTACCATACTTAAGAATAATTTTGTGCTGCATGAAAGCTACATAGAATAGTATGCTCAGGATATGGACTTCAAAGATGTATATGCAACCTTGAGTCAAGGAAAACGAGTGGAAGAATTGGACTATCATGTGAAGGATCGACTCTTATATCATTGTGGGAAACTCTGCATTCCACAAACTGAAAGACTAAAGATAATTAGGGAAGCACACACTTCTCTGATATTAGGTCATTTTGGGGTAAGTAAAATAGTTGCACAGCTGCAAAGGTTCTGCTATTGACCGAGAATGAGTGAGACTGTTTCTAGATATGTAAAGGGGTGTGCTATGCGTGCTAAAAGCAAGCCCAACAACAGGAAACTAGGCTTGTACACTCCCTTGCCAGTTCCTTCTCACCCTTGGGAAAGAATTTCCATGGATTTTGTTGGGGGACTGCCTAAATCTAGGAAAGGTTATGACTATCTATATTTTTTTTGTGGATAGGTTCAGCAAAATGTGTATTTTAAAACCTTGTAGTAAACAGATTACAGCTGAACAAACTGCAAAATTGTTCTTTGAACATATATGGGTTCATTTTGGATTACCCACTTCTATTATATTTGATCGAGACACCCAATTTGTGGGGAAGTTTTGGTCAAGTCTGTGGGAACTAATGGACACCAAATTAAAGAAAAGCACAACTTTTCATCCACAAACAGATGGCCAGACAGAAGTAGTTAATAGGATAGTGATTCTATTACTAAGAGGATATTGCAACAAACATCCTAAGCTTTGGGATGAGCATTTGTGTTATGTGCAACATGCTTACAATAGAGCCAAACACTCTTCTACATAGAGATCTCCTTTTGAGACCTGCTTTTGTTTCATACCAAGGTCTCCCTTGGATTTTTTCTTTGGCAAAGATACCACGGTTGATGGACACAATGATGTGGACAAGGCAACTAGGTTCATTGAACAGATCCAGGAGATCTATCAGGCAATACAAGAACAACTGGAAAAGAGCCTGGCCAAGTACAAGGCTAGGCATGATAAGCATCAGATGGAGCATAGTTTCCAAGTTGGAGACCAAGTTTGGCTGTATATCAACAAGGACATAATGCAAGGTGAAGGTAAAAAGCTAAAACCTATCAAGTATGGACCCTTCAGGATACTTGAGAAGATTGGTGAGAATGCTTTTCGCCTTGATCTACCAGCTTACATGCACATCTAGTCAGTCGTAAATGCAGACTGTTTAAGGTTGTTTGAACCTTCAATAGTTGAGGACCCTAAAGAGCAGAGTTAATTACCTTCTGTTGATGACCTACTGCTTGAATACCTTAATGAGCTACAGGAAGACACAGTGTTGGACAGGAAGGTGAGGACGACGTGCATTGGACAGGTGGAATACCTCAAGATTGGGCTTAAAGGTTCGAAGCCGAGCAGTACAAAGTGCATTGAGATTAGACAAGTGAGACAACAGCTTCCTCGCTTAGTCGATGCTTGAAGAAAACCAAGTTTTAGTGGTCCAAAAGCTTTTCAGTTGGGAGGCCATGATCCGAATCGGATCCATAAACAACTGTCATAGAACCGTGACTAAAACAGGTCGAACAAATCCTTGAAGAATCCAAACCACAGTCGAAAACACCCTGAATTGGTGGCCATGGCAGCCGGCGTGGAACGACGAGGATCTCGGTCAAAGCGAACTGACCGAGGCCCATGGAGACTGCGCAGGAGGTCAAAATAGCCCTTGGGAGCCCCAGATCAGGAAAAGGAGCTGGTTTTCGATGCGAGCGCTAAGCGCTAGGCAAACAAGGCCGAAATGGTAGAGCTTAAGCACTTGGTCACGTTGGGAGCTAGGGGACTGTGGGTGGAAAAAGGTAAAAAGGGCCAACGAATGACGGTACGAACCACGGCTTGGAAACCAGCAGTTTGATCGGGACGCCCTTGAATGGTAAGTGGTTTTGGAGAAAGCGGAGCGATCATAATTAGCGATCGACGCATGGCAGCGGAGGAGAGAGAAAAACCACCCCGATCGCGCGTTATTGGTCGAGAAAGTCAACTGCACTTGACATGCGAATGACGTTGGATCTGGAGGAGCCCAGATCGGATGGCTAAGATTGCACCCGATAGATAGAGCAGAATTGACAGGGGATTAAGCTGCGATTTAAGAGGATTTGGAATCTGTTGACCACCACGGTGGAGAAAGAAACGAATCGACAAGTGGGCTGGTGCAGTTCCGATGGAGACACGTGGCTACTTCCTGAGAATTATGCTGACGCCGAACATGGAATTCCAAGCACACATGCGACAAGCAAATTGACATAGGAAGGAGAGGAAATGAACAGACACGGAGGTCGAATGGCTAAAGCCATGAGCAGAGACAGTGAACAAGAGATCAAAAGAGAGATTTAGATCGAAGAGTCCAAGTGACCAAGAGAGACAGTGAACAATGAACCCTGAGAGGAGGACTGAGCACAGAGAGCAGTAAAGCCAAGCAGAGGAGACAGAGGGCCGAGTTGACCACAGGCATCATCGAGCACCAAAGAGCTTGAAGAATCAAGCCTTCCCATAGAGGAATTTGTCTGGATTGAGCATCACAGTTGGCTCTTTCCACTGTAAACCGAGAGTCACAGAGCGGTAGGAAGAATAAGAGTCTAAGTACTCCAAGTGGCTTGGGGAATCCAAGAACCACCCTACCAAGAAAAATCTACTTCAGGAGAACTCATATTGAGTCCCTGCATTTGTAATTGTCTGCTTAAAGACACAATAAAACAAGGCCACCACTGAAGCTGGACCGGAGACGTAGCCCTGGAGACTAGGGTGAACTCCTTATTGAAAACTGTTTGTGTCTAGTATTGCTTACTATATTTCTTTGTTGTCTTTCCATTCAAAATGTCTGTGTATTGGAAATCTGATCGATCCGTTGTTTCAATCACACAGAACACACACCAACACATGAGTCTGTAATACCTTTGTTTATTAAATCTTCAACTGAGGTCATCCATAGGATCAGAATCAGATCATCAGTGCAGACATCATGCGCAAGTATGTTGCTGGTATGGCCACACTAAAGACAATGATGTGCATGCTCACAGATGAGTTGGACAGAGGATCCCAAGAAGTGTAACTAGATGCTATGGAGGCAAGGTTCAAGTTTCAGACAGATGTCACAACAGAAGACACAAACACTCTCAAGGATTACCAATCTTGGCATCAATATGTCACTATTGACCAGCATGAGGATGTTGAGCAATTGGACTTCTATGGTTGTCTAAGTCTGAATGATGTCTAGTTTGTCTTGTCCAAGCCATTGTTCACATGGGTACATGTGCATGGAATGTTGAGTCATGTCAAGTGTAAGTCAATTGTCAAGAGTGGATGTAACAGTCATAGATTAGGTGAAGAGTCCTGACGGTAGTTGAATGGTCACAAAGGGGAATGTGAAGGACTACCTCACCCTTTGCTATAAATAGTCTCTCATACCTCATTGTAGAGGCTTTTGGTCAGCCAAGCTTCTACGAAGACTATTTTGAAGAAGGCTTGGACAATATTGTAACACACCTTGGCTTCTCCACTGCACATAGCTAGTACATATCTTTGGACTATTCTGGTTGCTTTAATGATATGTGTTGTTTAACTTACGTACTTGTGTATGCACTGATTCACATGAAATTATATGAAACTTGTTGTTATTGTGTTGCATATGTTGTTAATGGTATAACCGTCTGTGTTGACTGCTCTGCAAGACATCAGAAAAAACATTTCACTTGAACCTTGCTATAACAACCGTCACACTTGTCTCAGACTGATCCGTGAGTGTTGTACGTGTCATCTTAACTTGTATGATGGGACTGCCATATCCGAGTGGACTGATTCGTCGGAAGCTATGCATGTCCTTTGTGTTGTGTGTTCCTAACCGAGTCGGGACTGATCCCTTTCAACTTGGAACTCATCTTCATCTCCTTCCCCTTTTGAAGTGTTGGAACCTCTCATACACCTTACTTGACTCACTGCATCAGTCACACCCTTGCTGATGATAGAGTTATTCTACTTGCCTCTATGTGAGACCGTGGTCAAGGCATTACCTTACGACCCATTGCTGAGACTCCTACACCAAACGGTCTGAGGTCTAATGTGGGAGCAAGCACTGTCTCAACGGACTGTCTGCCTCCCTCTCATTCAATAGTTCCACCATCGCCCAGTGATGTTGGGGCTCATGTTTGCACACCTGTTCATCCTTCACACTCCCCCAACATCACTCCACTCCCTTTTCACGCAGATTTGGTTGTGAGTCCTTCGCGTTCCCATGTGCATTCTTTTCTTCGACCTCTGTCTTCACTCATGTGTTCCTCCAGATGATCCTATCTTGTGTTCATTCATTCTGGACTCTTCACTTGTTGTAAGCGAGGAACAACACACTAACGGAGTTGGTCTTGCACAACCAACATGCGTTGTCATTCATGAAGAGTATGAGTGGGAGCTTGAACATCAACAATCAGTGAAGGATGACTCCCTTCCATTTGATCCCCCTCTATTCTTTCCTAGCCTCTTTGGTGAACCTTCCATCCATGATTTTGCATGTATGTCTTCATCCACGGATGCACCCATTTTTGATCACTCATAGGACTCACCGGATTCTAGTCCATCATTTGAAAACGGAGAGGATAAGTTATTCATTGAATATCCACTTGATCCTTCATCTGTGTTTTTCGGAAACACAGAGGATGAGTTCATTCTCTTTTCATCTACCCCTCTATTTGATTCATCCAATCATGAGGATGCCAAATAATTCATTGATTTTTCTGATCGTGGCGGTCGTGATCGATTTGCTTCCAATTTTGATCACTATCACGAATTTATCGCAGTTGATCTTGCAAATCCACCAGTGTATGATGATCTACCTGATGATGAAGTTGAGACACCCAATACTGTCGAGGCACTTCAGCCTGAGCTGATGGTTATTTCAGGCCCTCACTTTCTCGAGGTTAGTCTCACTTCTGATCATGAAATTGTTCAATCACCCAAGGCTCCTCATCACTCATATGTATGCATTGAAGATCCATCTCACACATAGATCACAGTTCCTCCACTCGAAATGCACGATCCCATTTCTCATGCTTTGGAGGATTCTTACATTGCAAGCACTCATTTGCGATGCAAGCTACCTTTGCTTCTTTCGTTTGCTTGCATATCACATTCAAGAGTGTGCTTATGCTTCAAAGTTGCATGTAGTGTCACACAACACCATGAGAAGTCCATAGACTGTCCGTCATGCTCCTGCACTCACTTATGTCATGTGGAAACTTTGAAACATGAAGTGTGGTTGTCTTCATTGTTATATCTTTCTTGCTTGCTAGTTCACACCACTAGGTTTCTCACGGACCAAGCCTTCACCAACATGGGTCTACCAATACGCCGATGGCTGCATTGGAAGTATCACTTCACATGATCATGCCCATGTTCTGTTAGTATAGGAGTAGGAGTAGTGTTTTCTTTTAGTTGTTTGCTTGCATGCTTGTTTACTTATATGCTTTGTTTGTGTGTTTGTTTTCTTGCTTGTTTACTTACCTACTTTTCTTTCACTTTCGCTTCTGCTTTTGCTTTGCTTTGATGTTTTTTGGTTCGCTTGTTTTGTTCGTAGGTTAGCCTTGCATGAAACCATGTATGACTCTTGAAGAGAGCTGGGTAAAGTACAAGGACTTGTACAACTATTGCTACTTGGTTATCTGTCATCTTGCCTCTGTATGATGAGCTTGTTACTCTTAGTCCAAGATATGTCGAAGGAAAATACATACTCTTCAAAGTGAACCTCGGTGTAAACACAACTCTTACGTGCTAACTAGTGTCACCTTCTCTAGTCGATTGTTTTTGGGTTAACCCTTGTCAGTTCAATAAAGTAGAGTAAGGTGAGGGGGAAAACCTCAATAGGCACGTCAGAGATTTAATAAAATACTTCTCTACTGGAACAACCTCCTCTACTCTCAATAAGTCGGGATCCCTCTTCCGCTTCTGAAATGAATAAATGTTATGCATAGTGAAAATGAAAAATGAAAAGTCAAAAAAATCAAAATGAAAAATAATTAAGGTGAAAGAAGAGAAAGGTTTCCTGCGTAAGGAGGTGATGGAAGTAACTCCACTGAGGTACCGACCAGGCTCACTAGCAATAGATCCATCCTTATGTTCCTATGTGACTCCACCTCAGCATTGTCTAGGCCTGTTGGCAATGGAGCAACACCAGAGATGAAACTAAGACTCTGACGACTATACTGCTTGTGCACTTATATACCCCTCAACCATAATCGAAACAACTGTGTTGCCTTGGCTTGGAATGTGTGTCAATTGACCAAGGGCTTGGTAGATGCTACATATTACAATCAAGTGAGTGTGAAACCAAGATGAGTTAAGAACTGAATAATACCTCCAGAGGTGTTAGACTTTCTTTTCACGAACAAGGTCTATGCAAAGAGCTGGAGTTCTACCAATGTGTCGCCAAGTGTTGTAGCGGCTACAACCACCCTCCAAAATTTTCCCTTTGGCTATTTTGGAGCCTCCCTACCAACCTTACACAACACTTTGTCTTACTTCGTCAAGTACTCAAGCTTTTGTGTTTTTCTTGCACAAAGGCATCATGTCGATCACAATCGATCCATTCCCCTCACAGGCTGCTTACCCAGACTTGGTCCAGCTACAGGCTGAGTAGCTTCCCCTTGAAAATTGCGCATTCCTGGAGGGCAACCAACCTTCCCTCTAGGAATTGCACAATCCTCTCTAATATCTTGTTGGGCTCTAGGATTGTGCAATCCTGCCAACGAACCCTCCCACCAGGATTTGTGCAATTTTTTCTAGTAGCAGATTATTTAGGCTAAAATTTGTGCAAATTTGGGTAGAAATTAGCTGCTCTGCCCAGAAATTGTGCAATCCCCTTGGGCATACAACCCAACTCTAAGCCAAGAATGCGCATTTTTCCCGAGCAGTTGAACACTCGCATGCATGAACAGTCTGGTTGACCAGTTCCACCCGAGACCGAGGAAACTTGACTTGCATGCATGCATGACTTGATCTTCTTAGAATAGCAAGAGACAACATGAAAAAGGCATCCCATAATACATGGAGCTATTTTTAGCAGTTGGGGGTTACATGCAAAGTTGTTTTAGAAGTTTCCCTCTAAGTGTCGCCTTTTTCTAGATTGTGGCATGCGCGTCATGAGAGCAAACTTATTTATTCAACACATCAGAGCTCATTGATTCACATTGATCTTGGAGCTTTGACATCCCAAAGCACATCCAGGACTCTTTGACACGTCCAGCTCAGCTATTCACGGGTAAGTGGCCTCAACTTGTCTTTTTCAGCATTTCTATCGCTTTTTGTGTATTCGATTGTGTGAATGTTGTTTTATTTATTTCTTTGAACGCCTGCTGTCATTTACATATATTCTAGCTTTTCCTAGCTCTATTTCAATTTTTGTTGCTATCTCACTCTCACTACTATTGAATGCATAACACTGTTTTGCACGAACGTTCGGCCAACTAGCAAACAGCCTCACCCACATGCATGTTGATCTGTTTGTTGAATCTTCCATTCATGTTTTACATGCACTACTTATCGATTCTGCTATCACTTAGTGTCGCCATGCATTTCATCGACTTACTTGCTTTCCATTGCTTGTAGGCGAGTCAGGCCAACCTTGGCCTGGTCTCTGCCTTATCCAAGGCTAAATTGCGGAATCTGGGGAAGGAAGGCTCACCTTCCCCTCCAGATTTGCGCATTTTGGCCCAACACTAGCCTCCTGGACTATTTTCTGTATTCCTGGAGGACAGTGGATGCTTGGCTCGGGAAATTGCACAAATCTTTCCTTGGGCCAACATTCCTTCCCGGTTGGGTTGTGCATTGTGCAATCCCAACAACTAGTTGCCCAACTAGATTGCGCATTTTGCAGATCCACTAGCTAATCCATCCTCCCAGACATTCAGACTACCTTTTTCACAGTTCTGGCAGCCAGTCACTCAGCCTCCCAGTGAAATTTGCATAATCTTGCTCATCAGTTTCTCGGGTATGTACTGTGTCCTTTCACAGATTTGTTTTGTTTTCTCTAACATATTTCTCTCCATGCATGCTGCTTGTTTCTAGTTCTTTCAGGTGTTCATCTATCTCAATGGCTTCCAAGAGAAAAGGATCTCAGGACACTGATGGTATGGCAGCTGGAGCAACAACTGACTAGGTGCCCTCTAGTTTTATGATCTATGCAGATACAAAGCTGTATTTAGACAAGGACACCAAACTAAAGTGGAAAGAGGTGAATGAAACATTCGTAATTACTTTTGGGGAAGACCTTGAAGACCGCCATGTGTACATGAACATTCGTAAGTCCAGCTTGTACCGGATTGCATGTAGTTACCTCATGTTCCCATGCACATACATGATTCACTGGATCATCTCACACTGACCCCAAGACGAGGACCTTGAGTAGTGTCAGTGGGACGAAGATTGAAAGCTTCTGGGCATGAGATTACGATGAGATGTATCAAATGACCGAGCCCAGGACTGTCATGACTCCCCCGTTCAACTTGCCTAATAGCAGAGGCCACTCAAGAGACATTTTGAAGGATTGGGTAAAGGAGCCAACTCGTTTCAGGATGACCACCAATAAGATTTATAAGAAGATATTGAGGAAGACATACCAATACTTGGTCATATTAGCATGTTGACGGAGTGGCCAAACAAGCACTGAGACCTTCCCTCATAGTTGGGTGGTCGCGCTAGACCAATTGGATAGAGAAGGAAGACCATGCAACTGGTCCAACATACTGGCTCATCAGTTGAAGGAGCAAGTCTTGAAGGTTCAATAGTCACCCGAAGGCATGCATACAAAGATTTATATGTTTGCCTACATTCTAGATGCAATCTGTGCTTGACATAAGTTCCTAGGCTTAGAGTGGGCATGGTCATCGACAGAGACTGTTGTGAGCATGTGTTTCAAGTTATCGTCCTAGTACAACTTCAGAGGAGTGATCATATGGATGTTCGACCATCTTGTCACCCCAGTGTATAGGTTGATATTCGAACAGGATTCACCCTGCATGTTAGGAGAAGTGATGAAGGCATTGTTAACCATTGTAGATTGGTATGCCTCACTGGATGGCACGTTCATCCGAGTGTTCAATGCAGAGAAGCCTTCACATGTTCTACCAAAGTTTTCTTTGGACGTGCTGGTCATGCAGGAAGTAGCATATCATATCTTAGCAGGATTAACGACTAGGCTGTAGCAGAAGAAGAAGACACCTTGGCCCACTCTTCCATTGAAGATCATGTTATATGAGATATGGAGCATCAAGCAAGCAAATGTCAAAGCTGAACATATGAAGAAGTACTCGTTTGACCTTAGAAGCTTCAACCCATATGACCCACATTGCATTGTGAAGGATCATTTCATGAGATTTTAGTTCAATTGGATCCATGAGGCATGTCATTGGGCCGAGGAGGACTCATGGAGGTATTGCTACAATTCCTCCAGACCCAATGAACAGATCGGTTTTGCTGTAGAGTGGTTAGCACAACAGCATGAAGCAACACCATGGAGAACATCAACAATAGTAGCAACAGAGCCTAGCATACCTGTGTGTGACAAAGGGAAGAGGAATATTTTCGACCGCATGGAGGAGGAGAAAAGTTGCAAGTTTCGAGGTGATCTACTTGTAGAACAAGTAGTTATGACTATTCAACAGAAGAGGCAGCAACGTGACAAGTGAATCGCGTGAAGGCAGAGGGATAAGAAGAGAATCGAAGAAGGAGAGAAGGAGTTGCATGAGCTGAGGGAGCAACTCCAGAAAGAATAAGGGCCGTGCCAACAGGAGAGGGAACTGCAATAGCAGCAGATTCAACAGGGGACACATCACGTGTAGAAAACCGAAGAAGTGCCTGTACAAGTAGTTGATTCTTCTGAACAGCTAGCATCAGGTGAACAGGATGAACCCTCACAGGGGCAAGACTTTTCTCATGAGATAGAACAGGGTCTTAAACAATTGGATCTAGACATGGAGCAGTAGGAGTTGGAACATGACATTGACCTCATGCCTCACCAAAGAGAGGTTGACTCACTTGCTTCAATGCATCTAGACGATGAGAAAGTCTCGAATGACAAAGGATGTATTGAGATCCTTGGTGGTCACCCAAAAGTAGATATGCACAACATCTCCTTTGATGAATCTCATCACAGAGTTGTGTAGTCTCAGAGAGTACTGATTGCGAAGGACCAAACATCCCCTACACAATTTGAAGAGCAAGTGATTGTGAATGATGTGCACAAGCATCTAGTTGCGTTGGCCAATGTAACTAGAGTGTAGGCCGAAGCCACTAGCTCAAGTGTTCGTTTTCTCATAGCTGAGAATGAGTGAATGACGAAGGAGCTACATGTGGCCAAGCAGGGAGGAGACTTCGTGGCAATGTCAACCCGAGCTAAACTAAAAAAGGCAATATTGGATGAAGTATTGTCCTTGGACATAGTTATGCGCGCATTGTACTCCAAGTTTGGTACCATGCATCAAGTAGTCATTCATCTCCACGGTGGTAGTAGCGATGTGTAAGAAGAGTACGCATCTTGAAGAACATACATACTACTATTGATAACATGCGAGCGTGCTTGATGAAGTACAAGGGAGCCCTGCTTCACTTGCCAAAGATGATGAAGGCCAATGCGATCGAGTTGCAAGCATGTATTCGGAGTCAGGTCCAAAACTATGAAGACCTACCACAACTCATCGCTAGCATATAGGATTCCCATGCATGAGTATTCAAAAGGATGGAGGTTATAGTGCACACTCATGCGATCCCATCACTTGGGACCCTCACCCAGGTGAAGACCAAGAAGCAAGTCCAACAGGAGCTTGACTCGTACTTTGACAAGCTGATGCACACTGCCACTAGCCTAGACTGTCCTATCAGTGTAGACATCATGCACAAGTACGTTGCTAGTCTGGCCACACTAAAGACAATGATGCGCATGCTCACAGACGAGTTGGACAGAGGATTTTAAGCAGTGTAGCCAGATGCTATGGAGGCAAGGTTCAAGTTTCATATGGATGTCACAACAGAACACACAAACACTCTCAAGGACTACCAATCTTGGCATCAATATGTCACTGTTGATCGACACAAGGATGTCGAGCAGTTGGACTTCTATGGTTGTATAAGTTCGAATGATGTCTAGTTTGGCTTGTCTAAGCCATTGTTCACATGGGTACATGTGCATTGTAATGTTGAGTCATATTAGGTGTAAGTTAAGTGTCAAGAGTGGATGTAACAATCATAGAGTAGGTGACGAGTCATGAGGGTAGTTGAATGGTCACAAAGCAGAATGTCAAGGGTCACCCCACCCTTTGCTATAAATAGTCCCTCATAACTCATTGTAGATGCTTTTGGTTAGCCAAGCTTCTACTAAGACTATTTTGAAGAAGGCTTGGACAATATTGTAATGCACCTTGGCTTCTCCACTACATGGAGCTAGTACATCTCTTTGGAGGAGTAGGCGGATGTGCCTATAACGTTCCACTATTGGGGCTAGCAGCTTTACATGGATGTATTGTATGATTGTGACTTACACTTCTTTATATAATAAGAGCCAACACATTTTCATGCATACGTTGTTATTGTAGTTGTATTGCTCCAGTTGCTTTAATGTCATGTGTTTTTTAACTTACGTACTTCTGTATGAACTAATTCACATGTAATTATATGAATCTTTTTGTTAATGTGTTACATATGTTGTTAATGCTATCACCATCCGTGTCGACTGCTTTGCTGGACATTAGACAGACCTTTCACTTGAACCTTTCTATAACAATCGTCACACTTGTCTCAAACTGATCCATGAGTGTTGTACATGTTATCTTACCTTGTATGATGTGACTGTCGCATCCGAGTGGATTACTCCGCTGGAAGTTGCGAATGTCCTTTGTTTTGTGTGTTCCTAGCCGAGTCCTGATTGATCCCTTTCAACCTGGAGCTCACCTTCACCTCCTTCCCCTTTCGAAGTTTTGGAACCTCTCATACACCTTCCTTGACCCACTAGATCAATCACAGCCTTACTGTTGACAGAGTTATTCTAATTGCCTCTATACGACACCACGGTCAAGGCATTATCTTATGACCCACTGTTGGGACTCCTACACCAAATAGTCTGAGGTCTAATTGGGACTTCTTACTGGGGGGATCCCCTTGACATGTTACCGGGTCCAGCACCATCAACACCTTATTATATTAGCATCAAATCCCAAAGTTCATCATAATATTGATACATTCATAAATAATATTTCATAGTCCTATGGTTTACTTCTAAGTCAAGTTTGGTGAGAAAAATTAAATGCACTTTGCTACTTATTGGTATCATCTTTGGCTTTCATACAATGGTAAGACCAATTAGATCAAAGTAGAAAGGGAAAAATGCATTAAACCTATAGTGACTGATATCAATGATGGCAATACTATAATTGGAAATTATTATACTAATACTTTCTTCAGGAATTTTTTTGTATATACTTCCCCTTTTATTTTGTCCATTGTTTAATCAAACATTGATATTTTTTGTCAAATCGATTATTCCATATGTGTAAAGATTGAGCATATTCATGTACAAAAGTATATAAATGAGAAGTTTTGGTTAGTATTCTTTGATGAATCCAAATCTAATAATGGAACTCGATCAAGATGCATACAACAAAGTTCAATTGGAGATTGCACCATGCTTTCTTGTAGGCTCAAGTTCCATTATACAAATAATATATAAGAATACAAGGCTCTAATACAAGGTTTGAAAAATGCCATTAGCATGAAGATACAATATCTGAAAGTATTTGGGGATTCAAATATAGTCTTTGGATAGGAAAGAAACACTATCCATTTTGTTTTCAATCATTTAAGAATTATCAACATATTTTTCATGAATTGGTTTGTCAATTTTCTACCTTTAATATAAACGTGATCCCTAGAGTACAAAATGTTGATGCAAACCTCTTAGCCATTGTTATATCTAAATTAATTCCTTTGGAATAATTTTATCCGTATAAATTTTCCATTTAGCTACTTTTTAGGCCTTCAGTGACCCCACAATATAACTAACTATAGGATATTCAACAATGACAAGGATATCCTAAATTTCCTTACTTTAGAGGAAACCTATTCAAATTATATCATTGATAAAGATATCCATTAAAAATAACTCAATTAACCATCTTTAGATCGAAATGGAAAAACAACAAATATTATTCCTAGATTTATAGTTAGATTAGAAGATTTTTACAACCTTAAAGATTGTTCCAAGAGACCACCAAACTGTAAATTCAATAGCTCTACTTTAAAATATGAGTTGTTAAACTTAGGCTTTAAGCTAAACCCTTAGAATGTCAACATCGACCTGGGATTTTCACCCTATTAGAAATTTGCGTTCATCCAAATACTAAGGCAATATATGGATGCCTTTGCTTGCTCCTATAATGATTTGAAAACCTATGACAACTCAATAATCCATCATTCGATTCCTTTGTTGCCTAACTCAAAACCCATCCAATAGAAACGAAGGAAAATCCATTTGAATTTAGAACCAAAAATTAAAGAGGATTTAAAGAAACTACTCCTAGCTAAAATAATTTTAGGTATTCCTAGAGGGTTTCCTATCTAGTTCCAGTGAGGAAGAAAAATGGAGATATAAGAATTTGCATTGAGTTTAGAAACATGAATAAGGCTTCTGAGAAAGATAATTTATCCCTTCCCCCCATGGAAAAAATACTACATTATGTAGTTGGATTTGAAATTATGTCATTCTTAGATGGATTTTTTTGTTACAACCAACTATTGGTATCTCCTATTGACTGATTGAAAACTACATTTAGAACAAAATGGGGCACTTATACTTACCAAAAAATGCAATTAGTTTTGATTAATATGGGTGCCATATTTTAAATAGAAATGGATATAGATTTTAGATTTCTTATCAATAAGTCAGTGGCTGTCTATTTGGATGATGTAACTACATATTCTAACAAGAGGTATGATCACCATCATTGCCTTAAAAAATAATTGATAGATGTAGAAAATATGGAATTTATCTTAACCATAAGATTTTTTTCTTTAAATGAAGGGAAACTTCTTAGATTCATTGTCTCCAAAGTTGGAATAATAATTGAACTATATAGAGTTAAATCCATATTCAAGGTTCCTTTCCCACAATTAAAAATCCATGCAATCCTTCTTAGGGAAGATCAAATTTGTAAGGGGTTTTCTGCCCAACTTTGCTCAAATTGTATCTCCCTTACAAAATAAGATTAAGAAGAATGTTGTATTCAAATGGAATTCTTCAAAACATGATGCCATTAAGTCAATAAAGGTATCTATTATACAAGTTCATGCCCTTATATCACCATATTTTAAGAAGGACTTCATCATTTACACATTTTGATCTAATTTATCCTATGTAATAGTGCTTAGGTAGAAGAACAACCAAAATGTCGAAGTTCCAATTTCTTTCATAAGCACTACCTTCCAAGGAGCTGAATTAAATTATTCTAATGTTAAAAACTAGGCTTAGATTGTATTTAAAGCATTCAAGCATTTCAAAATGTTCTTACTGAAATATCATACTAGGGTCATAGTTCCATATTCTTTTGTTAGAAATTTGCAAGTGGAAAGATATTTAGTAAAGAAAAGAGTACATTAGGTTATATTACTCCAAGAATATGACTTGGAATTCAAACCTTCAAAAATCATTATAGGTCAAGGTATTTGTTGGTTGGAGATTAAATCTATAGATTCTGAATCCAATAACTTCCAAGAGGATAATGATAAAACAAATGTCCAGGAAAAAGTACAACAAATAAATACTGCTCCAATGCATGGTATTCATATTTGTTTCACTTTCTATCTTATGACTTTTCCCATCCTAATTTAGAACCAAAGAAACATAGAGCTTTAAGACTCAAAGGAAGCCAATAGTGATAAATAAAAAAGTGTGTTTTTTGTTTTGTTTTTTTTCTTCATCTGAAAAATTTATGATTTGGTTTTCCTTAGGTTTCTTGAAAATGTTGAAGCTAATTAAGTGTTATCTGATTTACATGATGGTCCTACAAGTGGTCACTTTGGTGGTAATGCCACCGCCCATAAAATTTTACATGTAGGATACTACAATCCTACCTTCTTCAAAGATACCCATGCATATGCTAGAAGGTGCGAGATTTTCCATACTATAGCTGGAAGCGAGAAGAAACGGGCATCCCACTATATCTCTAGTTTTACCCTTTTAACTATTTTTTTTACTTTCCTTAGGAGGCCCATTTTAGACCTCAAAATTTCCCTAATGCAAATTCCAAACATCAATAGGTCCTAACCTCTATAACCACTAAATGAGCTGGAATATTATGTATTCTTATGTAACGAAAGCCATCATTAGTCAATAAGGACTATGTAGTAATGTGAAAAAAACTATTTTAAGAAGGCTCACATAAAGTTTCTACCTACTATAAAGTTTTCTCTCTAGAATGTTCTAAGGGGATAGAAGCATTATATATACATATAAAATCATTTAAAAATATGTTTGGTGACATAAATTGTAATCAAATCTCATCTCTAATCAGAGTTTTCCCCTTGAAGAGGCAAGTGAATAGTGTTTCCATATTACTAAGGCTATTGTGTCTTAGATCATATCATAATAGTATTTGCTAATATGTTTATTTCTGCAATATGTTTGGATAATAATTGTTCTCTTGATTTGATTATTTCTATTGGGTTTCTTACAAGCTAAATGTCCCTTTTGAGTTGAGGGATGTTGCGTTAAGGACATTGATAATGTTATTTTATAGTTTATAAACACCAAGGGCTATTTAGAAGGTATTAACTGTAATATAGGCGTTAGGAAAGTCTATCCCCTATTTTTCACTCTTTCATACATATATATTGATAAGTTAGAATTTGTTTTGGAAGAATCAAGTTGTGTTAATCCAATTCTTACTAATATTGTCATCATTTTTCTTCTTTAAACAAAATATATTATTCTTATGGTATGGTTTCTTTTTGGTCTTAAAAATAAACTAAGAATCCTTAAGTATTTATGCTCTATGACACGTATGACTATTAACACTGGCACGATGAAAGTTATGATAATCAGAGCCAAAAGATCACTTATGATACTTTTTATTTATGAAAAAAAACTTTGAGGAAGGTCCTTCCTACAAATATCTTGGAAGTGATATTCATCACAAGATCAAAAAGAAATATAACAATGGGAAAAGGATAAATGGAGGGTGGAAATATTAATATGGGGTTGAAAACAATTGCAAATTAGCAAACCTTTAGATATGAGATAAGAAGAAATTCCTCTTTCAGACTCTTATCGCTCCTACTATTCTATATGTATGTGAATTTTTGGATGTAGTATCTATAGAGAATAATGAAGAAAGATAGAGAAAATTCAAAAGAGTTTTATAACTACTCATCTCAAAATTAAAGGAAATACATTATATCTTATATTCCTCATAGAAAAAGTGTCTTCCCCTTTGAGAGCATAGATATGACTAGGTATCTAACGTACAAGAACATGTTAAACAATATTGAAGGTAAGAGTCTTCACAAAACGACTTAAAACTACAACCAAAATAACTTTTTGCTCAAGTTGGCATGGCATAAAGATGCCCATTCTTGGAAAAAATGTTGGGGAATAAAGAAAGAGAACACTCTACAAGATAATGAAAACCTTAAAAACAATATTGCATATAAATTTAAGGATAATTTTTGGCATTATAATGGGTTAGAAGGAAAAATAAAATTAAGATACTATAAGGAGTGATGAATCCTAATCTACAATACCAAAAGTGTCTCCTTGTTCTAGCTAATGTAAAGAAGAAAAACAATATTTCTAAAACAAGAACAAATTATCATGAGCTCCATAGCGAAATTGGGCATTAGACAATTTCCAAAACATCTCGGGATGATATAATATGTCATAATTGTGACACTCATAGAATTGAATATGGGAATTATTTTTTCTTAGAATGTCTATTGCACACCCATATCATATCTCAATTTCAAAATACTTATCCAACTACCAACCTTCCTAACCTTCTTACTTAACAAAACTATGATGATATTGGAATCCTTCTCTTAATTCCTTTTGAGCACAAAAACACACTTCTAAATATATACAGGTAGTCCTTTACCTTCATAATGTCCGATAGGCCAAATTTGGTCTCAATGGGCATTCACCATTATCATCATCAACATTAACAACTATCAACATCATTAGCGTCAAGAATAAAATAATTGTTACCATCAACTTCATCAACACATCATCTTCATCAACTAATTTATATAACATTTAATTTGTTTTCTTATATCTTTCTTAAGTTTGTGAAAATAAAACTCTCCATACCATGACCATATCAACTATGATCCAACTTTTTTAGTCCAACAACTTATTAATGTTTCAATAATATTGAGTTTTTTTAATGATTCTAAATGTATATTGATAAAATGTATTATATGGATGCTTTCATTAGAAACCAATAAAAATAAAATGTGTATTTGTGTAGATTTGATCCATAAATTGTTGTGGATATTCCATTGGAAAATTCATCAGAAAATAATTGATAAATTTATACTGAAAACTCAAAATATATACTATGAGGGTTATTTTTCTTAGAGTTGTGGATTTATTAAGTTAGTGTTTTATTCAAGTAATATATAAAGTCAAGAAAATAGAGGAAAGACACAAATACAATCAATCATAATCATAGGAACACAAGATATGACCCTGGAAACCCTTTCAAGAGGAAAACCAACTATGGCCTACGGGCTACTACAATGTACAAACCATCTTTTCTCTCTCTCTCTCTCTCTCTCTCTCTCTCTCTCTCTCTCTCTCTCTCCACTCCCAGATACTTTCCTCATCTACAGAAAAAAATAAAAATAAAATGCATTCCAATATAAAATGGAACCCCTTTTCCTTATAATGCCCTATTTATAACACATCTCGATATCCTACTAGTGGTCAAGTTTGACTCCTTCAACTCTTAACTGCGTTACAACATGGAATCTTTTGTAGTCTTCTTAGTCATGATCATGTGGCTAGCCCCTTTTCCATAATAATGGGGGACTACATGGCATCCTCTCAAATAATGATGGTCAAAATAAGAAGATGAACATTTAGGTGGCATAATGTTTGTATAGACTTTGATTAAGGTGATTCTTACATTGTTGAAAAGTTATCCATGTTTAGAATAGCACTATGGGGTGCGACACTTAAGCCACAATTTTTTTCCTAAAAAAATTTCATTTTAAGCCTCAAAATTCATCTAGAAGGTTTCAAACCCCAATTCATCAAATTGGGACCCATTGGTAAAAATGATCCTATGATATTATTCCTCCTATTTTCCACTTTGAGTGCGTCAAAATGGGTGAAAAATAATATAATGATCAAATTTAGATCATATCTCAACATTTTAGGAGGCTCTTGGTTCCCAAAAGCTTCTATTGAATGAGGCGAGGAAATTTTTCCTCCATCTTCTCTCAGTTGTACCATTTAACCTTGCTTGGAAGATACCCTTTCAACCGATTCTTCCAAAGGTCATGCTACCCTTGTATTTTAGTTTTGGATATCTTCAGTTTTTTTGTGTGTCAACTTTTTTAGAGCATCTAGTTTTAAATCCTTTAAAGAAGGTAGGACCTTTTCCCCTTCCTGATCTAGCATAAAAGGCTCATAGATTTTACAAATTCTCTAAAATTATCATTGGGTAAATTCATATGTATGGTTGTTGACTAAATATATATGAATTATCTCCAACCTTTTCTAGTATCTCAAATGGACCATATCGTAGAGCCTTGATTTTCTTGCCGGGACTCTATAGCTTCTCCTTGTTCAATTGCAACCATATCCTGTCTCCCACCTTGAATGAATTATTTTTTCTGTGTTGAACATATTATTTGGTCTTGTATTTTTTCTATGACTTATGCAATGTCTCCTATAGCATTATATGGATTTTCCTTATCTTCTCAACAAATATTTCGACCCTTAAGGAATCTCTTGTAATATCCTCCCTCACTCCTCCTTGCTTCCCATATGCAATATCCAAAGGTGAATTTGGAAATTATTCAAAACAAGTTTCAAATGGGAACTTAACAATAAAAGCGTGGATTGGTTTGTTATAAGAGTTATGCATATATATTGAATTTTCATCCCATATGTTTGGATGCTTATAATTGTAACCCATCAAAGGATATACCAAATTCCTATTGACTAATTCTATTTTCCCATTTTTCTGTGGATGGAATGTTGTAGACCTCTAGAACTTTGTGTCCATATTCTCCCACAATGTAGTCCAAAATAAAATAAGAAATCTTGTGTCCTAATTTGAAACAATTCTCCTTGGTAATCTAAATGCACCTAGACTAGCCCAAAGAAAAAGTTTATTGTTTCTTTCTCACTTATGGTCTTTGTTAGGAAACCAGATCACAAAAATATAGAAAAGATAGATCAATGTTGTAGAATTCAGCCTCTTCGAGGGGGCAACCTCCTTTACATTACACAAATGAAGAATTCTTGGATGATCCAAATGACTAAACCTCCCTTCTATATATAGGAGTCTAAGGGGTCAAAATATAATCAAGCCAACCTAACAGTAATAACATAAGGGCACAACAATAACAATAGTGGGTTCTATGGGGCACACTAATAGCAATATGGGGACAATAGGGGAAAAATAATAACAATAAGGGATATAATGACAATAGTAATGAGGGAATCAGTAGTATTATAGGGACCTAACATGCCCCTCTCCTTCCGAAAAGCGTTGTCCTCAATGCTTGAGTAGTTCTAGATGCTTCTGTATAAAATTCTCATCCTCCCATGTGGAATCTTCAACGAATAAGTTCTACCACTTGATGAGATACTCTGAAATTGGTCGATTTCGTAGCTGTCGAGTTCTTGTTTCTGTGACTTCTTCCAGTTCCAATATGATTTTTCCTTCCTCGTCAAGTTTAGGAAATATTGTTTGAACTGGGAGCGTGTCACCTATAACCTTCTTTAAACATGAAACATGGAAAACTGGGTGCACTCGGGAAGCTGCAGGAAGCTCCAATTTGTATGCCATAGTACCAATCTTTTGCAACACCTTGTACGGACCATAATACTTTGGTGATAATTTATTATCCTTCTTATCTTGATTGAGGGACATTTGTTTATATGATTGTAGACATAGGAATACCCAATCACCTACATCAAAACTTCTTTTGTTGCGATGTTTATCTGCCTATTGTTTCATTCTATTTTGCGCCAGCGTGAGGCTATCCTTTAAGAGTTGGAGAACTTGTTGTTGATGCTTGATGTGATGTTCCACTGCTTGAACCTTAGAATTTTCTCTTAAATATGATGTGATGGATGGTGGATGATATCCATAAAGCGCCATTGATGGGGTCATTTTTGCTGTAGTATGGAAGGAAGTGTTATACCAACATTCAGCCAGAGGCAACAATTTGACCCATTGTGTCTATTTATCAAATACAAAGCAAGGAAGATATCCTTCCAAACATTTGTCTACTATCTCAGTTTGCCCATTAGATTGAGGATGATAAGATGAGCTATGAGCTAACTGAGTACCAAGACAAGAAAACAATTATGTCTAATAATTTCCAGTGAAAATGGGATCTCCGTTTCTTACAATAATTGGGTTTCCATGTAGCTTTTGAATTGTTTCCATAAATGCAGTAGAAACTGTATTGGCTTTAAATGGATCCGATAATGAAAAAGTGTGCATACTTGGTAAGTCTGTCAATTACCACCATGATGACACCTTTCCTTCAGACTCAGGTAAGCCTGTGATAAAATCCATTGAAACCTCCTCCCAACGTTTGCTTGGAATGGATAAAGGTTGTAATAGACCTGGGGTCTCAATTGTTTCAACTTTATTTTGTTGGAAAACCAAACATTCCGCCACAAAATTTTGAATATCCGATTTAAGGCCATCCCAAAAAAAATCCTTCTTAACCCTGTGGTAAGTTTTTAAAAATCCTGAGTGCCCTCCTAAGGGAGAAGTGTGCAATTCCGTAAGAATCTTTTGTTTGATTTGGGAATAATTACATAGGCATAAGTGATCTTTGTACGATAATGAATCATTTTTCCAACTAAATGTATCAGATGTACTGGGAACTTGTTGTAACTTTTGAATGAGTTCCCACACTTCTTCGTCATTCTTCGATTCATCCCTTGCTTTGTTTATCCAATCTGGTTGGATAATAGAAATGGCACACAACAATGCTTCCGCATCCTCATCCTATCTTGAGAGTTCATCTGCCACAACATTTTGCTTCTCTTTTTTGTAGATGATTTCAAAGTCATAACCCAACATCTTTGTGACCCATTTTTGTTGCTCTTTAGAGGATAATCTTTGTTTTAAAAAGTAGTAAGACTATCATGATCCGTTTTTACCTTGAGTGTCTTCCCATTAGGAAGGGTCGCCATTTCTTAAGTGCATGTAGTATTGCCAACATTTCCTTCTCATAAATAGCTTTGTGTAAATACTTTCCTTTGATTGGATGACTTTTGAAAGAAATGGGTCTTTCATCTTGCATTCAAACAGCACCAATTCCATTTCTTGAAGCATCACATTCCACAATAAAGGTTTTTGTGAAGTTCAACGTAGCTAAGACCGATGCTTGGCATATTGCCTCTTTAAGATGCTCGAACGCCTTTGTTGCTTTTGGAGTCCATGAAAATGCATCTTTCTTCAATAATTTTGTTAGAGATGCTGCTATTCTCCCATAATTCTTAACAAACTTGCGATAATACCCTGTCAACCTGAGAAATCCTCGTAGATGCTTTATGGATGTGGGGATTTTCCATTCCTTAATGGCTTTAATTTTGCTAGGGTCTACCTTAACACCTTCATGAGATACAATATGACCCAGATATTCCACCTCTTGTACTCCAAAGAAACATTTGGAGCTTTTTTCATATAATTGTTTCTCCTCCAATAGTTGTAGCACCCTGTCAACATGTTCAACATGATCCTTCCAAGACTTGTTGTAGATTAGTATATCATCAAAAAATAATAACACAAATTTTCTAAGGAAGGGTTTGAAAATGGAATTCATCAAACCTTGAAATGTAGAAGGTGCATTGGTAAGGCCAAAAGGCATGACCAAATTCATAATGACCCTCATGAGTTCTAAATGTTGTTTTTCAGAATGTCTTCAGTCTTCATTCTGATTTGATGATATCCTGAATGAAGATCCAATTTGGTGAAGTAAATTGATCCATGCAATTCATCTAATAATTCATCAATGATAGGAATCAGAAACTTATCTTTAATAGTGAGCTTGTTGAGCTCCCTATAATCCGGACACATGTGCCATGATCCATCCTTCTTGTGCACCAATACTACTGAAGCAGAGAAAGAACTTTGACTAGGTTGAATTATATCAACCTCTAGCATTTTTGCAACCATACATTCAATTTCACTCTTTTGGGCATAGGGATATCTGTACAACCTGATGTTTGGAGGAACAGTTCCTGGAATCAAATGAATAGCATGATCATGATCATGAATATGTGGGAGGCCTTTGGGAGTCTCAAATACCTTGGAATGATTATCCAAGACTTTTTGGAGATTTGGAGAAATAGATGATTTCGATGTGGGAACCTCTAGCGGACATAATTGTGCAAATACGCCTCGTTGTTCCTTCTTTAGAATCTTTGTCATACCGTTAGAGGTGATTATCTTTCCCGGTTTCCCTGCAATACCCCTTAATTCAACTTCCTTTCCTTTCGCACAAAATTTCATGGAAAGTTCTTGAAAATTAAAAGCTATTGTACCCAAAGATTGTAGCCATTGGACTCCTAGTACAACATCAACACCACCCATTGGAATGGAAAGCATTGGGCTATTCAATAAATATTCTCCCATGGATAGCTTGATATTATGGCACTTTCCAGAGAAATTTATCATTCCTCCACTTGCAACGATCACTTGAGACTCTAGTGCTGGATATAGGAAGAAATTCAATTCCTTGGCTATCTTACAATGAATAAAATTATGGGTACTTCCCGAATCAATCAACAATATTAACTTTTTCTTCTTGATATGTCCTTCTATCTTGATAGTTTGAGGAGTGGTAATTCCAACCAATGCATTACAAGATATGGTCAGATTCATTTCTTCTTTATCTAGGTTTGTTCCTGGAGTATATCCTGTTCTTTTGACAATTCTTGTTCATTTTCTTCCTCCTCTTCACAATCTATGTAGAATAATTTATTCTCAGCACACTTATGACCTTTAGTGTATTTGATATCACAACTATAACAAAGCCCTTTTTCTCTTTTTTCTTCCAATTGTTGTGGTTTCAACCTTGTAGGTTGTGGAAGGCTAGGGGCAACAACACTTCCATCTTTATAGTTGTGAGTAGTAGGCTTCCTGGTTGCCATAATTTTGCTTTCCATTTTTCTTGCTAACCTGAATGCCTTCTCTAATGAATCAGGTTCCCAAAAGCAAACCTCATGTTGGTATTATCCTTTAAAGTCCCTATGAACATATCAATATTATGCTCCTCTGGAATATTTTTTACCCTTATGTTCAATTTTTGGAAGTCCTCAATGTGCTCCATCATTGAACCCTTTTGTTTGAGATTTATCAACTTGCTAAAAAAGGTGTTTCTTTTTGTATCCTCATAATGTGCTATCATTTCTTCTGTAAAATTGCCCAAGTGACAATTTTTTTATGAGAGCAAAGCCATCGATACCATACAAACTGGTTTGGTTCTTCCAAAGGGGGTTGTTCTTGCTCTAAGAACCCCATCAATGGTAGATTGCTTACCCAAAGCAATATCAACATCTGCTTGGGTTTGGCCAATTTTTAATTTAGAGGGGAGGCCTTGAGTGGCCTTGAAAGAGGGTGGGGGGTGGAGTATATCAAGACCCACATGGTCAGGGACCATGTTCCTTAAGCGAGACCGAGTGATGTATCTAGGAACCAAGGTCATTGTCAAGGATGCCAAGGGTTGAGGGGGAGGGGTGCAAAAAATAGCAGGGGGTGTGGGAGGGAGAGTGGAGAGGGGGGGTTAATGTCGCATACACTATGAACAAGGGCCTCAAATGAGAAGACAGTACCTGGACCCAATAACTGCTCAAATATAGAATTATGAATATCAAAAATGCAATGAGTGGGGGGTAAATGGGTGGATTGCATACCCAAAGTGTTGGAGTCCCCTGAGGAAGCAGCGATCGAGCTAGGAACAGAAGGCGTGGTTCGATGGGGTGGCCTTCCCTGCTTCCTCAGAGCACTCAGAGCAGGCACTAGAGATCTCAAAACAGGGCCTGAAAAAGTGGCAGTACCTCCAAAGCATGGAGTAGCAATCCCGTGAATATCCTCAGATGCACGAGGCTAATCCTCTCTATCAGGGTCTTCGTGTGACTGTGCCTCCTGATTAGGAGAATTTAGAGGAGATTGTCTCGCAAACTGTCTACTATTCCACTTGTTCAAAGGACAGTCTTTGAATAATTGCCCCACCTTGTGGCAGCGGTGACATTTGAACGGAACTCCCTCTCAATCCAGCAACTGCCTCCTCGCAACGTCCCTCCACTAAATGTTAATATACTCCGGAAGCCCATCTGTGAGGTCCATATATACTAATATCCTGGAAAATTCCATCCTCCCTGTAGAGTTAAATGAGTCATTATAGGTAAGAAACTTGCCCATGGCATCCCCAATCTGTTTGAAAATATGCTCAGTCCAGAAGTGAAGGGGTAGGTCTGGGAGACGAACCCAAATCGGTCCCACCCTTGCCCTTTCAAGTTCAGGGTCAAACATAGGCGTCCATCTTCGGAGGAGGACAAGAGCTTGATCTATTTGCCATATTGTGGAGAGGACCCAACTAGTGTGGGCAAGACATTTGAATCTCAATGCGAACCACCCTCGAACAAAGGTATGTACCCTTGGAGGTTCCAACAGATGATGTCCCCAAACCTCCAATGTCCATTTTTGGAGCCTCTCCACACTGTAATGTCTGCCCCTCACATGCCCCACCAGTACCTTTTTAGCCAAATCCATGGCTTCACAGAATTTTGTGTCCTCGACAAGCTTGAGAAAGATTTCGTTGCTACATAGAGGGAGGCGCTTTTTCCTTTTGAATGTCCCCTTCGGCTTGTTGCTCGTGCCAACAGCCAAATTATCCTCCTGTACAACCTCAAGTGAGGCAATGTCCTTTTCTGTCAGAGGTCCTTTAGCCCTAAGGTTGTCGAAATGCCCCAAAATGATTATGATCCCAGTGAAATTGCCAATAGTAGGGTTCCCAGAGAATGGCAGTGAAGTTTGAACCTACTGCCTACCAACCTGTATAGAAGGGCCTTCCTCAAAGGGTTTATCCACCCCTACCCCCGCAGGAATTGAACCTAGGTTTGGCCTTAGGGTTTGAACTTCTTGGGCTCTCCAACGCTCAGCCTCCGACTGAGAATCAATGAGAGCGGCGGGCCAGTGTAATCCCGAATTGTGGTCGCTTCTATAGGAACTGAGATGGAGGGAATGTGTTTCCATGAGAGAGTAGGAAGGGCATCAACCTCAACAGTTAGTTCATGGTCGAAAACTAAAATGTCCTCCATAGTGGTCCCAGACTGTTACCATATCGGCTGGTTTTATAATGGAATCATGTGATAAACGGTTTTGTCCTCCATATCTGTCTATAAACCAAGCTGACCGCTGCTTGCTGGACTATCAGAGAGGTAAATGGAAACCGTCTAGGGAAGAATGAATACTAACTGACATAAACCACAAATAGCTATGGGAAAACCATTATATGTAGCCAAGAAAAAACCGAGAGCTGATTAACAGGGCACCTTTCGGGTAGCTTCGAGCACAGAACCAGGGTTAGAGAGGATCCTTAGAAAAAAGGAAGATATTTTAGGATTTTGTTGAGAAGTTTATGGATCTAAACTAGGAATTGGTTATAGAATCCTTTTGTATATATGTAAGCCTAAAAGGCATAGTCAGAGGTTAGCTAGTTAGTTGGTTCGATAGTTAGAGTGTGACTGTAAGCCTACAGGTAGATTGTGAAACAGAGGCCACTCACATTGGAAATCAGGCCAAAGAGATAGAGAGTCTCAATATGTAATCATTTGTTTATATATTTATATATAGAGATTCAATTCCTAAACTTTTTAAGTGTTTGTTTTGAGTATCGATGATAAATTATGTGTGTATCAGAGGTTCTGCATAGTATATGTATGCAGGCGGAGTTCGGAAGAATACGAAGAAGAAGAATGATACGGAGGATCATATGGATCATTGAATCTGATTGAAGGAATAAAGTAAAGCTCTAGAGGCACATTGATTAAAGAAACACACGAAATTAAGCTCAGGAGGAGTTACACGGCAGGACAGTGAAACAAATAGAGAACTATGAAGAAACCCGAAACCATAGAAGAACACTAAAGGAATGGCATAAAACCGAAGTAAAGAGCTGGATGAAGGACTGAAGTGTTGATGCACAAGAGTCATTGGATCTAGACGATCACGAGATTTTTTGTGTGACAAGCAGCCAGGATTAAGTCGCATAGAATGGAGCAATTGGAATCGCATCGCAACATATTTCAGGAGTGAATAAACCCCAACCTTAAGCGATTTACGATTGCGATGAGTGATACCATTGCTGACTGTTGGATTAAGTGCTTTGACCAACGGTAGAGGATCGCAATAAACTCCGCATCGCAATATTTCTTTTTTGAGGAATGAACCTTGGGCTTCAAGAAAGTGCGATGTGTGATGTGTGATAGTATCGACGATTAGTTCACATCGCAGAATTTCATGGTGGATGTAACTTGGCCTTAAACAATTGCGATATGCGGTATTGCAATGTGTGATGCAGAGCAGACCTGAGAAGTTTTAGGTGCAGTTTATGTTATATGGAGTCCGGTTGTGTTTATCACATATCGGATGGAAAAGGAGGAATGCATGTTAGCGTGACCCACGATATTATGACAACCAATGGATCTGATGGAGTAAACCAATGGCTGGGAATGAATGTATAAAGGTCGTAGAATGGTGGAAAGTGTGATTGCTTCCCGCAGATCAGGAGTTCTGAATACATGTTCTTAAGAGTATTGAATCCCGCAATAGCAATAAATGAGGCATTGGTAAATGTGCAAGGCCGAGAGATGCGAAACGGTAAGTTTACACATGTTTTATGTGTATTTCTATTATATAAGAATTATAATAGAAATAAAGCGTCGATAGAAGGTTTTGTGGGTAAGTCCGTATATAACCTAAGTGAAAGAGTGGCGTTGGTTATATGTGTGTGGTGCTTAAAAATTCATGAAGGTTTGACGAGGCGGGTGATTAGAATTCCTGGGATAATGGATATATGCATTTCATATACATATTGTGGGTATTCGCAGGTCCTACGTCATCTATTTTATATTTTCTAAATCCTCTCAACTGTAAAAAAAAATTGAACATTTATTTATTTGGGTTTTTTTTAATGGTATTTAAATAGATCCTTGTAGACCTGGTCAAGGTTCTAAATTTTCTTTAAAAAAAAGGCTATTGCATTATTATAAGGATTTATTTTGAAGAAATAAATGGATCGAAAATCAATTTCATTTTTCTATTGTTTTTGTTAGGTTCCTATACCAATAGGAGTCATAATTTTGAATGACTAAGGTCAAGCCTTGTAATATTGTACATACCTTTGCTTTCTGCAAATGCTTTCCATATTATTAAAAAATTAAAAAATGTAAAGAGGGTATGTCCTAAAAGAAATATCAAAGGACAAAAAGAAAAAGAGAAGGTCCAAAAATGAGAATATATGAACCCCAAACACAAAAACAAATCTTGAAAGTGTGCTAGTCTAAATACGACTACTATTTACTTGATGCATAATAATGATTGTGTGCAGCTTGTCACACATGCCACAACCCATGGTAGTCAAACTGATTAATCTTGACTACGTCATGCTTTGAATTTTATGTTTATAGTTAGAGAATAAAATATGACCAAATAGCTTAATCTTTGCAGTTCATTAGATAGGTAGAAAAAATAAAAGGAGCTCATTAGTTTAATCTGAGCCCTTTGAAGACATAAGGTTAGAAGTAGATAATTTGTTTTATAAAAGGAAAGAAAAGGGCTGCTAGCTTAAATGCACCCAAATAAGTGAAGAAAAAATGTTAGGGTAGGTAAATGGGTAAGTAGAAGAAAGGTTGTTGAAGTATAAATTTGATTGGATCAAAACACATTCATCATGCTTAGACATATGTGCTAATATGTATGATAAATTATGAAGGCAAAAGCAAAGGTTTACGAGTTAATTTAATTAACTCCCCTTCAATCATTTTTGCCCCTATACTTACTAATTTCCTACCCACAAGCATGTTCTAGTAGTTTTAATCCTTCAAGTCAAAGAGGCTCAGAGCGTTTCTCTGAGTTTTGGTGGGATCGAACCCTCAGCTTAATGACTTATGGACATCAAGTGTTAGAATCCCCTTCATAAAAGTCATCCCCCTTCATTTCCCTAATAAAACCCCTTTTCCTAAGGTTAAACACTATTTGCTTATGAAAAGTAAACAACTCCAAATTATATTCCATTTCATTCAAAATACCCACAAAAGGCTTTATCCTAAGTATAAGTGTTAAATGGTTATGTGACGCATCACAATGAACAAATCGAGCCTAAAAATCTTATTTTACACTATGCCCAGTGTATTTTACATTCCCTCACATTCATTTCATATTAACATGCTAACCTGATGTATTACCTCACCGATATACTTTTTTCCCGTATTAAATAAATCCTCCATATATAATATCCAAACCCATAGTTTAATTATAAACTACAGTTTTACCCTTTATTTCATACCTCCCCGACGAACCCCTCTTAACTCACCAACCCTTGGTAAAGATAAGAAAATCCCTCCATTGCAACCCATGGTCCCATTTCATTAAACCCTTCCGATCAATTTAATCCCATATTTCACCTATAATTAATCATAAACCACTTGTGATTAAAGCCTCGGGCCCATGAACTTTTTCCCCATATCGTCCATGCTATTTCACCACCCGACTGTCGTCCGATTGTCAACGTCCAAATCCGACGATATACGGGCATATCGGCCACGCTCGATGGCCGATCATTACCCACCCCATAAAGCAGTTTTCCTCCGAAGCTCAAATGCCATGTGTCAGGCTCTCAAATACCACCTTTGCCACTAAGGCATTGCAATGGGTTGGAAAACCAACTCCCCACATAAGACAAGACCTTCACTGTTCACTTAAATAATCCTACGCCAAATTTAAAAAGTTTCCCATTAAAACCCTGAAAACCCTCGTTTTCATTCCTTTTTGCCCCATTTCACAGTAAAAACTAACTAACCCTTCCGGTGAAACCCTAAACCTCTGCAACATAATTCGTCCTCCGATTACTTTCAAAAACATTGCCTCGACTCTTTCCCCAGTCATCCTTGTGCACTAAATCCATCAATTGCCTTTCCTGACAAGCTATGTTTTCTTAATGATTGTTGCATTTTGCAGGTAATTAGGAGAAGACAAGAGCTTGGATAAACAATTTTGATACTAGTCACAAAAATTGTTTACTCCAATACTCGAAAGAAAATCTATTTAAAAACCTTCATTCAGAAGAAGAAAATAGTTATGCACAAAATAGAGAAAGAAAACATTCACACAAATACATTGATTGTTAAAACAAAGGAAACAGACAAAGCATATAGTCAAAAGAAAAACAGATCAAACATATAGAAAGTTGATCAATATCCATTACCATATGCAGATACATATAAAAAACTAAATGATTTACTGTTGAAATACACAGTAAAAAGTTAAAATGTACAGTAAAAGTAAAAACATAGTAAAGGATATTGACAGGTCATCAAAGAAAAAGTGTATCAGATGAAAGAGTATTAGTACAAGTGTATCAGATTGAAAAATCAAAGTGAAAAAAAGATGAAATCAGAACAGAAATGGTACATTTTCCAGAAATTTCCTATTTAAGTCATAATTTTGCAGAAACTATTGTGGCCAATCCAAGATGCATTTTGAGAAACTGGAGGATTTTTGTGTTCCTAAAAGGCCAATCTACAAAAATGTATCTCACTTATTACACATGTATTACAAAAAGGGAGATAAATGCATATCTTCAGAGCTTATTTTTCGGACTATGCAAAGTCCTGTTTTTGACATATTTTTGCAAAGAATATTGTGAAAATATGGAGCTGAATTTTGGGAAACTGAAAGAGGTTTATCTCAATAACATATTTTTCTACAATAACCACTTTCCCTTTTTATATATCTATCTTGGATTGAGATATACAAAGGTATCACTGGACCCTAATTTTGCAGAATTTCTGGGGTATAATGCAAAACGGAAAGAGGCAGTTAGTGACTTGGAAGCCTCATCATCAATTAAGAGTTGCTATTAAATTCGAATTTCTCTTCTTTGCCACCATCAATCCATAAATATAATGCCAAATAGATTCATTGGTTTTGAGTGTCCTTTATTTAAGTTCTATTAATGTAAAACAGTTTGAGATATTTGTAAAACCAGCCTTGATATTTTTTCAAGATATTTCAGTTTAGAATTTGTATAAATACTTATTCATTTGAAGCATTTGGGGGTGGATTCTTAGACATTTCTATAGACTTCTTGATCAAAATACTGTAAATCCATTGGAGCATTGACTGAGCCAGCAAGCTGGATTGATGAATAAAGACCAGATATTTCAAAGGATTCATGTGTTGAGCGAAGTGCAGACAAGTATTTTATCATGTTGTTTTTATTTTTCTTAAAGTTTTTTTCACAATGTATTTCTGAATCTGAATGCTATAACTAGAGTATTATGTCAAAATTTGTTTAATACACTCTGTTTTAACAGCTAGGCAAATACATGTTTTCAACTGATATCTAAGTTAAGGAATTCTTAATTGCTCCTTAGTTTAGGTTGTCTCTTTATAATCTATATCAAAGTATTCTAAATTTCCCTTTGTTTCCGATTACCCTATGTTCCTCATTTAAGTCCCGTCCTGAGAATTCTTAATTTCTCTCTCACACTGATTCAAACCATTTCACCCTTCTGGCCCTAATACCTACACTCTACTCTGCTATCTTGCCCTTTGAACATCCCCTTTAGTGAGTTGATCTAGTTCTGCTACCCTTCTGTTGACTCCATAGCTCAATGGTCTAGAGACATCATTCTATCCATCTGTTTAAAGGATCCCACCACCCAATCTTCACTAAAAATTAAAACCCCCTGAACATTCAGCACTAGCCTAAAATCACAGCAAGCAAAGCTAAATCATATAGAGAGAGCCCTCTCTGAGCTTAGGTTAGCTAGAGCCTATGCCTAAAAGCTGGTTTGTGGTTACCTCAATGATTTCTTTCTTAAACCTTGAGAAAATACTGAGTGATAACATAGTAGCGACAATACTGGGGACAGCTAACATTTTTCTTAGAAATATTTTACAGGTTCAGATCTAATCTATGATGGTGGACAGTGATCAGACACACAAAGGTTAAAATCGTCCACCTGGTGACTCCAAATCAATTTCACAATCAAGACACCACTGGAGGAATCAACCTGAAAGAAAAATATGAAAATATCAGACTTTTAACTTGGATTTCTATCTAATACATTATGTTCTTTCTCATCAAGAAAGTTTTTCAATGTATATTATATTTTATAGAATATCTTAGATTAATTTTTTATTATTTTCCTTTGAAAATTGTAAATATATATCCTCCTCATCCATTTAAGCAGTTGTATTCTAAATCTTATGATGATCATTTTCCAGTTGAGGAGCATCAAACAATCAAGACTAATCTTACAATCCTCTACATATTCATCTACCTTGTAAAGTTCCTGATAGATATAAGCCCCTCATCTTACCTCCTAGACTCCATGTTTTCCCTAACAATGATTACAAATCTCCCCAGGGTTGATGGAGAAGATGGTAAAATCACTGCTCAAAAACATATTCAAGGTTTTGAGAATTATCTAGACTTATTTGAGATTGATGAAGATGATGTTAGAATCAGACTTTTTTCTCTCTCTTTGTAAAGTAGAGTAACGAGTTGGTTCAAGAATCTACCTATTGCAAGCATATCAAATTTCCAACAGTTTGTCTATTTTTTCTTTAATATATGGATAATCAAAGTCAATCTTTTTGTGATCATAAAAGAATATAATCAGTTGAAAAGACAGCCAAATGAAACAATACAACAATTTTTTGACGGATTAATCAAATCTATTATTCAATGCCATCAAATATAAGACCTCCTCCTGATTCAACTCTCTTGCATTATCCAAAAGCATTTGATCGAGAGATAGAATTTCAGTTAAGAGAAAGAAACCCCCCAACAGTGGAGCATATGCAGAACATTGCAGTAGATGTAGAAGTTAATCTACAAATTAGAGGAGAAAAGATGAAAGCAGAAGCGATGAAGAAGAACATTATAGAGGTAAAACTCGACATTTTAGTAAGAAAAATAGAGGAAAGGATATAGACGATCACCATGAAAGATAAATTTTTTGTTCAAAATCACCATGACACATTTATTTCACAAAAAGAAGAGGTTGATAGCCATGACCAAATTCCTACTAATTCCAACTACCATAGATCAGAAGATAGGTTTATAGAGCAATATGTGGAGACTCAGCAATCTGCTGATCTAATGTGTATGTTTGATGACATTACTTCTTTTAATGATTTACCTAAATATGATCAATATGATGATAATTATGTTCTTCAAATCCAAACTAACTTTATAGAGCAATCAAAAACTAGTTTGGGAAATAAAGAAATTCAGTTTCAGCAGCTTGAAAATAGTGATCATCTCATTCATATCAGCTATGAAAGTGAGGAAGAAAGTGCAGAAAATTTGGAAATAAGTGAAGCTTCTTTGCCTCTTTGTTTTTCTTCATTTCAGTACATTAGAGAAAAATTTAGAGCAATAAAAAATCAGCATTCTTTAGGTATTGATATTAACAACAAAGAAAACAATATAATCCCTGATCAAGATTCTTCAGCTTCATAATTACAGTTGTCAAATTCCATTGAAATACCTGATCAAATAATACAGGAAATTTCTATACCACTATGTTTTGAATCATTTCAATTTTTAAAGGAAATGTGGTATGAAAAATCTAAAGAAAAGGATGAGAAGCTTGTAGAAATTTGTGAAGTCCCATTCGAACCTATGAGTAATAAGTTGCAACAATCCTTCCAAGTTTTTCATGATCCCATAACTGATGGGTTGGATAGTGAATGCAATCAAAATTTTTCTTCATTAACTAACAATGAGATTCAAGATCACGATGATAAAGGTTTCACCAAACATACATTTCAATCAGTAGAAATATCATCACAAAGCTTATCTAAAAATATGCAGGGTGATAAAGGTGAAAGTGATATTTTAGTTTCATGGCCTGGAGGCCATTCAGAGCAGATGTATAGTTGCTTAAATCAGTTCAAAAATAATGTGTATATTTTGGAAGATCCTTTTGTACAGTTTCTATAGTCAACAAAGGAAATCAAGTATTTCCTTATCTTCTCATTTGTTGACAAGGTTATAATTGGCCTTAGAATCTCAGTTTTAAGCACAAACAAGCACAAGCAACAAAGTTCACCAATGTATATGATGCTTGAATGGTTGCATTGGCTATTTCATTTTACCTTACCAATAGTTGGACAACTGATTCGAGTAAGTAGGTAGGATTTCAGTTTGAATAAATTCAGTTTTTCAGCAGTAAGTTTATTTCAGATCAGATTTCAGTACAACATGTGTCAAATTTCATTTTGCAGAAAAGGCTATGATTTCAGTTCAAGATTTTCAGTCACAGATATTATACAATAAGGCAGAAATCACAAAAGAACAATTTACAATGTAACTTCGGTCATAATTCAAAAGCTACTGGTCTTTAGAGTTCTTCACATTTCACTAGAAAATGCCACCCCCAAGTGGTGCCACTGTTAGGTTCTTATACCAATAGGAGTCATAATTTTGAATGAATAAGGTCAAGCCTTGTAATATTGTACATACCTTTTCTTTTTGCAAATGTTTTCCATATTATTAAAAATTTAAAAAATGTAAAGAGGGTATGTCCTAAAAGAAATATCAAAGGACAAAAAGAGAAAGAGAAGGTCAAAAAATGAGAATATATGAACCCCAAACACAAAAAAAGATCATGAAAGTGTGCAAGTCTAAATGCCACTACTATTTACTTGATGCATAATAATGATTGTGTGTATCTTGTCACACATGCCACAACCCATGGTAGTCAAACTGCTTAATCTTGACTATGTCATGCTTTGAATTTTATGTTTATAGTTAGAGAATAAAATCTGACCAAGCATCATAATCTTGGCAAATCATTAGATATGTAGAGAAAATAAAAGGAGTTCATCAGTTTAATATGATCCCTTGGAAGATATAAGGTTAGAAGTAGATAGTTTGTTTTATAAAAGGAAAGAAAAGGGTCTGCTAGCTTAATGGGTAAGTAGAAGAAAGGTTGCTGAATTATAAACTTGATTGGATCAAAACACATTCATCATGCTTAGACATATGTGCTAATATGTATGATCAATTATGAAGGCAAAAGAAAAGGTTTACAAGTTAATTTAATTAACTCCCCCTCAGTCATTTTTTCCCCTATACTTACTAATTTCCTACCCACAAGCATGTTCTAGGACTTTTAATCCTTCAAGTCAAAGAGGCTCAGAGAATTTCTCTGACTTTTGGTGGGACTAAACCCTCGGATTAATGCTTATGTAAATCCAGTGTTAGAATCTCCTTCATAAAAGTCATCCCCCTTCATTTCCCTAATAAAACCCCTTTTCGTAAGGTTAAATTCCATTTTCCTATGAAAATTAAACAACTCCATGTTAAATTCCATTTCATTCAAAATACCAACAAAAAGGCTTTATCCTAAGTAGAAGTGTTAAATTATTATGTGGGGCATCACAATGAACAAATCGTGCCTAAAAATCTTATTTTACACTATGCCTAGTGTATTTTACATTCCCGCACATTCATTTCATATTAACATGTTAACCTAATGTATTACCTCCCCGATATACTTTTTTTCTCGTATTAAATAAATCCTCCATATATAATATCCCAACCCATAGTTTAATTATAAACTATAGTTTTACCCTCTATTTCGTACCTCCGTGACAAACCCCTCTTAACTCACCAACCCTTGGTAAAGTTAAGAAAATCCCTCTATTTAAACCCATGGTCCCACTTCATTAAAACCTTTCCAATCAATTTAATCTCGTATTTAACCTATAATTAATCACAAACCACTTGTGATTAAAGCCTCAGGACCCATAAACGTTTTCCCCATCACATTTGTGCTATTTCACCACTCGACTGACGTCCGATTGTTAGTGCCCAAATCCGACGATCCATAGCCATATCGACCACACCCGATGGCCAATGGTTACCCGCCCGAAAAAGCAGTTTTACCTCAAAGCCCAAATGCTACGTGTCAGGTGTGGAGGTAGATCGGATGACTCCTCCCAAATACCACCTTCACCACAAAAGCGGTGTGATGCCTTGGAAAACCGTCTCCCCGCATAAGACAAGACCTTCAGTATTCACGTAATTAATCCTACACCAAATTTAAAAAGTTGCCCATGAAAAACCTGAAAACCCTCGTTTCATTCCTTTTTGCGCCATTTCATAGTAAAACCTATCTAACCCTTCTGGGACCACCCTGAACCTCTACAACTGCAAAGTCTTGGTTTTGACATCTTATTGCAGAGAATATTGTGAACAGCTGGAGATGAATTTTGGGAAATGGAAAGAGGTTTATCTCAATAACATATTTATCTACAATAATTTATTTCACTTTTCACATATATATCTCAGATTGAGATATACAAAGGTATCGCTGAACCCTAATTTTGCAGAATTTCTGGGGTAGAATGTACAAGGGAAGGAGGTAGTTAGTGACATGGAAGCCTCATCATCAATTAAGAGTCGCTATCAGATTTGAATTTCTCTTCTTTGCCACCATCAATCCATAAATATAATGCCAAATAGATTCATTATTTTTTAGTGTCCTTTATTTAAGTTCTATTAATGTCAAACAATTTGAGATATTTGTAAAACCAATCTTGATATTTTTTCAAGATATTTCAGTTTATAATTTGTATAAATACTTCTTCATTTGAAGTATTTGGGGGTGGATTCTTAGACATTTCTATAGACTTCTTAATCAAAACACTGTAAATCCATTCGAGCATTGACTGATCCAACAAGCTCGATTGATGAATAAAGACCAGATATTTCAAAGGATTCATGTGTTGAGCGAAGTGCAGACAAGTATTTTCTCATGTTGTTGTTATGTTTCTTAAATATTTTTCACAATGTATTTCTGAATTTGAATGTTATAACTGGAGTATTATCTCAGAATTTGTTTAATACATTGTTTAACAGTTAGGAAAATACATGTTTTCTACTGATATCTAAGTTAAGGAATTCTTAACTGCTTCTTAGTTTAGGTTGTATCTTTATATTCTATAGCAAAGGATTCTTTAATTTCCATTTGTTTCCGATTATCGTCTGTTCCTCATTTAAGTACCGGTCTGAGAATTCTTAATTGCTCTCTCACCCTTATTCAAACCATTTCACCCCTCTTTCCCTAAGACTTGCACTCTACTCTGCTATCTTGCCCTTTGAACATTCCCTTTAGCGAGTTGATCTAGTTTTGCTGCCCTTTTGTTGACTCCATAGCCCAATGGTGTAGAGACATCATTCTATCCATCTGTTTAAAGGATCCCACCACCCAATCTTCAATACAAATCAAAATCCCCTGAACATTCAAAACTAGCCTAAAATCCCAGCAAACAAAGCTAAATCATATAGAGAGAGCCCTCTCTAAGCTTAGGTTGGCTAGAGCCTATACCCAAAAGATGGTTTGTGGTTACCTCGGTGATTTATTTCTTTAACCTTGAGAAAATATTGAGTGATACAATAGTGGTGACCATATTGGGGGCGACTAAAATTTTTCTTAGAAATATTTTACAGGTTCATGTCTGATCTATGATGGTGGATAGTGATAAAAAACACAAAGGTTAAAATCATCCACTTGGAGACTCCAAATCAATTTTACAATCAAGACTCCATTGGAGGAATGAACCTGAAAGAAAAATATGAAAATATCAGGCTTTTAACTTGGATTTTTGTCCAAGACATTATGTTCTTTCTCATCAAGAAAGTTTTTCAATGTATATTGTATTTTAGAGAAGATCTTAAATTAATTTTTGATTATTTTCCTTTGAAAATTGTAAATATATATCATGCTCATCCATTTAAGCAGCTTTCTTCTAAATCTTATGATGATCATTTTCCAATATAGGAGCATCAAACAACCAAGACTAATCATACAATCCCTGTACATATTCATGTACCTTGTAAAGTTCTTGATAGATGTAAGCCCCTCATCTTACCTCCTACACTCCATGTTTTCCCTAACAATTATAACAAGTATCTCCCTAGGTTTGATGGAGAAGATGGTAAAATCACTACCCAAAAACATATTCAAGGTTTTGAGAATTATATGGAGTTATTTGAGATTGATGAAGATGATATTAGAATCAGGATTTTTTCTCTCTCTTTGCAAAGTAGAGTAAAGAGTTGGTTCAAGAATCTACCTATTGCAGTCATCCCAAATTTCCAAAAGTTTGTCAAACTTTTCCTTGATAGATGGATATTCAAAGTCAATCTTTTTGTGATCATAGAAGAATATAATAAGTTAAAAAGACAACCAAATGAAACAATACAAAAATTTTATGACAAGTTTAATCAAATCTATTACTCAATGCCATCAAATATAAGACCTCCTCCTGATTCAAATTTCTTGCATCATCCAAAAGCATTTGATGTAGAGATGGAATTTCAGTTAAGAGGAAGAGACCCCTCAACACTGGAAGAGATGCATAACATTGCAATAGATGTTGAAATTAATCTGCAAATTAGTAGAGAAAAGTTGAAACATAAGTGGAGAAGAACAACGTTGCAGAGGTAAAACTCGACATTTTGGTAAGAAAAATAGAGGAAAGGTTATAGAAGATCACCATGAAAGATAATTTTTTTGTTCAAACTTACCATGAAACATTTATTTCACAAAAAGAAGAGGTTGATAGCCATGACCAAATTCCTACTAATTCCAACTACCATAGATCAAAAGATAGGTTTATAGAGCAATATGTGGAGACTCAGCAATCTGTTGATCTAATGTGTATGTTTGATGACATTACTTCTTTTAATGATTTACCTAAATATGATCAATATGATGATAATTATGTTCTTCAAATCCAAACTAACTTTATAGAGCAATCAAAAACTAGTTTGGGAAATAAAGAAATTCAGTTTCAGCAGCTTGAAAATAGTGATCATCTCATTCATATCAGCTATGAAAGTGAGGAAGAAAGTGCAGAAAATTTGGAAATAAGTGAAGCTTCTTTGCCTCTTTTTTTTTGCTTCATTTCAGTTCATTAGAAAAAACTTTAAAGCAATAAAAAATCAGCAGTCTTTAGGTATTGACATTAACAAAAAAGAAAACAATAAAATTCCTAATCAAGATCCTTCGGTTTCACAATTACAGTTGTCAAACTCCATTGAAACACCTGATCAAATAATACAAGAAAGTTCTATACCACTATGTTTTGAATCATTTCAATTTTTAAAGGAAATGTGGTACGAAAACTCTAAAGAAAAGGATGAGAAGCTTGTATAAATTTGTGAAGTCCCATTCGAACCTATGAGTAATAAGTTGGAGCAATCCTTCCAAGTTTTTCATGATCCCATAACTAATGGGCTAGATAGTGAATTGATCTGATAATCACCCAATGAGTGACCTCAATTAAGAATTATTAATTGGAGGTATTACAGACTCATGTGCTGGTGTGTCTAAGTTATTTAAGCAATGAATCGACCAGATTGCAAATACATAAACACTTAAAAATGGAAAACAACAGAGAAATACCATAAGAAAATACAAGAACACAAGAAATTAATAAGGAGTTCACCCTATCCTCCAAGGCTACATCTCCGGTCCAGCTTCAGTGGTGGCCTTCTTTTTATTATGTCTTGAAGCAGAGAATTACAATGAAGGAGCTCAATATGAGTCTCCTGAAACATATTGGCTTGGTAGGATGGTTCTTGGATTCCCCAAACCACTAGAGTACACAGACTCTTTTCTTTGCCAGCTCTTTGACCTCTCTGGTCTAAAAAATCCTCTCAAGGATGGCTTGAATCTCTTAAGCTCTCTAGTGCTCGACGCTACCTTTGGTCAGCTCGGCCCCCTGTCCTCTTTATGCTTTTTTCCTTACTGGTTCTTCTCTTCTCTGTCTTTTGCCTTCGGTGTTCCCATCTTTCGATTCCTAACTCATGCCCTCTGTCTGGTTTGTACATGGCTTTAAAGCAATTCGAGCTCATGGTGGTTCGCTTCCTCTTCCACCTCTGTCAAATCGCCTTCTTGCAACTGTGCTTGGAGTTCCCTATTTCGGTGCCATCATCAGGTTCTTAGGGAGTGGCAACTTGTCCTCCTGTGAATTGTGCCAGCCTTCTTCGTCGGTTCAATTCTTCGGTTATGTCGTGGAATGAGTCTTCCGCCACCTTGGGGGTCAAAGAGGACCTCGAGTTCTTCTAAATCGCGGCTTAACCCTCCGTCAATTCTATCTTCTGCGTCGGGTGCGATCTCAGCCATTAGATCTAGAGCCCCTAGATCCGACGCCATTCACTCATCCCGCGTAGTTGACTAGCTCGACCATTAGTGCGCGATGAGTGATGGTTTTCTCTCTCCTCCACTTGCCACGCGATGGGTGCTGAGTGGAATCGCTCCTTTTTCATCAAAACTGCTTACCTACCATGGATGCCCCCGATCAATACCGCCGATTTTGGAGTGGGTCCTGCCTTTAGCGCTTAGCCTTTTGTCCCACAGTTTTCTTGGCTCCCACGCAACCAAGTGCTCGGGGCTTCTCCATTTTGAGTTTTTTCGCCCAGCGATGCTCAAAAACTCCCTCTGTTTCCCGATCCAAGCCTCCCAGGGGCTAATTTTTCCTCCCGTGCAGTCTCCATGGGCCTCGGTCAGCGCACTTTGATCGAGGTCCTCATCGTTCCATGGTGGCTGCCACTGTCTAGTTAATTTAACGTTTTAAATTGCTCTACGTAAATTATCAATCCGGGCATCGTAAACTGATGAAGTGTGGTGCACCATATGTGCTTAGTTAGCCTTTTTCTTACTTCGTTGTTTTATAGTTTATGTTGTTTTTGGGGTTTTGTTCTTGTTGATCTCCTGAAGTGTATAATGCAAATGGAAATTCTATTATAAAGTCTTAAGAATACTTTTAAAGGTCAAGTATGGATGTAGATTTCAAGACAAGGTTTATGTCCCTAATGGTAACTTCAAAAACTTAGCACTTCAAAAGATCTCAAAACATGTTATTGATGAAATTAGTATTTAAACAAGAATGGAAATGTGTTTCTATTCAAATCAAACAAATGCTGAACTACTAATCATGAAATCACTATCTCTGTTGTTTATCTAAATACAAAAATAAAAGTTAAGCTATTGCACTCAACAAATCAAAAACTACAAACTAATAAAAGTAAAATCAATTCACTTCATTCATAGTCCGATAGCTCGCCAGGTAGTCTAAGCTATGGCTTTAGGAGATAACGTCAATGATATGAGGAATTTGATTCTAATTGTAGAAAAATAAAGCTAAAATCAAATCACACCATTCATAGTCTGATAGCTCGCCAGGTAGTCTAAGCTATGGCTTTAGGAGATAACGTCAATGATATGAGGAATTTGATATCTAATTGCAGAAAAATAAAGCTAAAATCAAATCACATCATTCATAGTCCGATAGCTCGCCAGGTAGTCTCAGCTATAGCTTTAGGAGATAATGTCAATGATATGAGGAATTTGATATCTAATTGTAGAAAAATAAAGCTAAAATCAAATCACATCATTCATAGTCCGATAGCTCACCAGGTAGTCTAAGCTATGGCTTTAGGAGATAACGTCAATGATATAAGGAATTTGATATCTAAACTAACTAATAAAGCAAATGAATAAGACTGAAATCAAAGCATAACTGAAATTGAAAAGCTAAAAAAACAAAGTCAGGAGAGAGGCAAATCTCATGTCACTATTTGATGCAAAAACATGTAAAGAAAAACTAATCTACAATTAACCGGTTGAACACACTTACATGAATTAAAATTGCATGAATGGAAAATCTAATCTATCAAACTTGAAAGCAATCAAATGACATACATGAATGAAATCAAATCAAAATTACAAAATAAAATCTACTCTACCTTACATTCTAATGTGCTCCTTGATATCTCCTTCATATCTCCTTCCATGTTGAGAACATCAAAGCTTTATTCAAATTCTTCAAAATTACAAAGTACAACAAAGCTTTCCAAAGCCATCAAGGAAGAATGACAAACTCCAAGCTAAGCTAAGACTCACAAGCTAACAAGCTTAAGAACCAACAAGGTAAGACTAACAAATGAAGGAGAGAGATCTCCTATTTATACAAAAAGATGAGAAGCCATCTCATTGATGAGAGTCCATGAATCTCTCCCTCTCCCCCTAGAGTCCTAATCAAAATAGGAACTGATGAGACACATGTCTTCTTAGAGTTTCAATACAATTAGGAGATGTGACACATATCCTCATGATCTCATGATTCTTTACACTCAAATTCGAATTTGGCCTTAGAGTGCCACATAAGGGTCTTCTAGAAGCCTCATTTCAACCTACACATGTCAAAAATCTCAACCAACTTGTTAGGTATAAGCATATGCACATTATTTTCTAATTTTTAACCACAAATTCACTTAAAAAGCTTAGAATTAATAAATATTGGAAAAACATAAATGTGACCCAATGATAATGAAAGTGGGATGAATGTGGTGACATAGTAGCGAAATGGAAGTGAAATGTTGGTGATATAATGGACATAATAGTGAAAGTGTAATGGAAATGAATGACATTTTCAAGACCCAACATAACCCCCAACCGAAGTTATTGCATGTCCTCATGCAATATATATTATATTAACTCTTTTGATCCTTGAGCTTTGGCTTAAATTTGCATGATATCTTTTGAGAACTTTATATTTCTGCAAAGTCTTTTATTTGAATTGCAACATGGTTGGTTCTTGTGTTATAACCATTTTTTTTTCATTCTATTTTGATCTTTGAACTTTGCATAATGATATTTTGATTATTGTTGCAAAGTATATCTTTATTGGATTGCATGATCGTTGGTTCTTGTGTGACAACCATAATTTTGTTTGTATCCAATTTATCCTTTAAGCACCTTTTGAAAAGCCATTGTATGCTCATAATAACAATGTAATGGTTAATATATGTTAGAAGTATGTAGGTTCCTGAATATGGTATGGACATGACAAGATATGAATATGAATGTACTCCCCCCCCCCCAACTGATGGTATTGGAAATTTTATGAAATGAGGAAGAGAAATGTTTTTCCAACAATTATCATTCTAGATTTTTATGGAATTCTAAGGTCAAAAGTTAGAAAATGACGTACTTTAACTTACCCTTTGGAATGGATGAGTGGTATGTGTGGTGGCTGCAAAATTTTGATCATATTCTTCTTCAAGTGGCTGAATAAGAAGAGTCATGGATAAAGAGTTAAGATGACTTGTTATTGCTTCTACTAAAACTTGTTCAATCTACTCCAAAATGTTGAAAATAATAGTCTTCATGTCTTCAAAACTCATTGGCACAATTCCTACTATGTGAAAAAAATGTTCTGATGTCGAACATAGTAGGAAATTGTTGACTTAGTGACCATTAATGGATGCCACTAGTCAACACGAGAACTCTCACCATTGATGACAATGAGAGTCAAGATGCCCAAACACATCTTGCTAGGTACGAATGAATTTGCCGATGTCGAGTCACCTAGAAGATCTGACGAACAAGGGACATTAATGTATTCTCATTGTTTGTCAGCATGAGAACTTACCATTAAGGCATACAAGCCTCAAGGTGTCTTTACAAGGAACTTAGACTCAAAGGACTATCGACTCAATAATTTGCATTGAAGCAGGGCTTATTTGCGGAATTAAAATAACAGGAAATGAAAGATGAAAATGGAAGATGGAAATGGAGAGTATAAATGGCAATGGGCAATAAGCATGTGAATGAGCCTCTTGCTTTATTTGTGGGTTATGAATGGACAAAAAGAGATGGAAAGTGTATGTGAATGTAAATGGAAAATATGGAGGAAAATGAGATGAATGGTTTATTATGAAGTATGGATGTGATGGATACAATAGTATCTAAAAGTTTTTCAAGTGTTTGGATCTGATTTTGCATCAGCATATTTCCTCTTTGTTGCTGGTCATCCTCTTATGAAACAAATTGGTCTCTTAGAGAGACACCATTCTATTGTAGTCATTTGTCCTTCCTCCTGGAACCTGCAAAAAAAAACTAATACTTCTTCTACAATGGAATGTAAGATTATCAAAGGAGAGAGGTGATCAATCTCTCTAGTTATGATATTTACACACAAAACTAAGAATTTGCATTAATGAAACAATTCTCAAAGGAAAAATCAAAAGAATTTATACCTGATTTGGAATTAGTGCCTCAAGTTTATGTTGCTTCTTTTCAGCAATTTATTTTATTATTTTCCATTTCAAACTCTAATGATGGATTTCTCATTGTGTAGATCTTGTTGATATCTTTCCAACTGTAGTTGAACCATCAAAATCTGATTTTGTATGAGAAAGTTAGGCTGATTTGAACAATGAGGTTTTTTTAGCTGCAGAATTGGACTTTAGATGCGGAATGTGCACAGTTTCTGTAGCTAAAAATCTTGAATAAAAAGGTTAGCCATTAATCTTTCATCATTAGTCCAAAATTAATCAATACCTTTAGAAAAGTGATCAAATAACTTATCCATTTCATTGATTCAAAAAAAAAAATTTCTTGACATGCGGCGACTTAATGTGGTGACTTAGTATGGTGACTTCGTGATAACACACAACTTGACTTCCCTTTGACCAGGGTCTTTTTCATCGACTTAGATCAAATGAATAGGATACCATCCATGTACTAACATTTTCCCAGCTACCCATGTGGTTTGTTTCGTCTCTTGACACCTATAACCTATAGAAGTAATAAAATGCCTGCGGAATTGCCAATTAGCTGCGAAATCAGGCTGCTTTCTGCAGCTAAGAGACAACCAACCATCAGTTTTGTGATTTAAGTTATTGGAAAAGATATTTTATGCAACCAAGTACCAGGGAGAAAGAGCCTAAGATCACAGCTGGTGCACAAGACCAATTATTCATGAGCTTCTCTGCTATTTTAAAAAAAACAATATTTACCGTTTTGCTTGAATAATAATTTTTTTATAAATGGTATATGAAGCAAAACAGCTTTAATAATGAAAATATTTTAGAGTAATGGAACTGTATGATCTTTTCAATAGCTTTAATGACTCCTACAACAACCATTTAACACATATTCCTAACTGCCCATTTGATCTAGCTAAAGAAAGTCCAAGTCCAAGTGTGTTCAACTGAATTATCTCTCCCAATGAGCCCATCATTTTTGTTCTCGGCTACTCTTCAGAATTCCCTTTACTGTTTGAGAAATGGAGTGATTGCATGGATAGAAATCAGACATTTATGGATATGGAAATGGAATGAAAATGTATATGGAAGCAGATGATTGTAACTAAAGCAATTGTATGTACAGAGTATGTGAAGACAGAGTGAATATATGCGTAGACTATGTGAAAACAAGGTAACTGAGTATGCAAAGAGGCTGTGAAGATATGAAAAGGGAAAAAAAAACTCAGTGTAATGAACAACTAATCATGGTTTGAGAGTCATATGCAAATAACTTGCGATTCACAAGAATCCAGTATTGCCATTCACGAGAATGTTGCTGCAATTCAAATCTCTACGAATCATGCAAGGCGTGACTATGCAAATAATGAAATCCATCCAAGTAAAGCTTCGAGCATTTTATGAAAAGAACATAGGAATAGTTGTTTAATAGGTGGAGTAGTCAAGTTCGATTGAAATTGACAGATCAGTTTGGAAGAGGCGTACTCAACCGGTTCACGTAATGGAGTTAAGGATTTATAGACGAGTGGCAATAAAAGGCAAGAGACGTGGTGGAGTAAATGCCAGCACATAATCAAATTAGAATTCCCCTTTCCGAATTAAATCACAACCTGTTCATTAAAATCCATTTTTCTTCACGCGGCAGGCAAAAAGAGGCTTCAAAGAACTGAGAAATTCTCTCAAACCACCATGAATTTATAAAAACCATTTCTGGGTTATCTAATTGACCCTAATGGAAAAAAAAATCATGTTTTATTTTTTACAAATTCACCTCCATTTGGCCAAATCATGTATTCAAAGTTTGACGTTTTTCTCTATTTTGTGTTTTTCCTGAATTGTTGCATTCGACTGCAAAGTTTTGAATCAGAGGTAAGACAATACGCCTTTGTTTGACAGTGGCAGTGTGCACATTGTTGATCCTTATTTGAAATCTATGTGAGAAACAAGAAATTTCCAATCCAACCATAGGAAAGACACACTAATGAAGAACACACTATTTGAAGAGTCATGGAGCCATTTCATAAAGAAGAGTGGGGAATCGTTGAACAAAACACCGACCGAGAGACTACACATGGGGTTTGTAATGTTGAATTGAAGTCGTTGGACTGGGAACAATTGACATGTTGAAGCCATGGAAATCATATTGCAGGGTCAGCAATGCATTGGTTTGACTTATTGGCAGCATGAGGGATCCATACAAAGTGGATGTGAAACTGCTGTGGAGTGTATTACAGGGCGAAGATATCATCAATAAAGACCGCAGGAGTCATGCCATTGAGTTGCTTTTTCTTTTTTTCTCTAAAATTGTAAAATTTATAAAAATTATTAATGGTTTTCAATTTTAGGCAGCAAAAGACTCCAAGGTAAATATGCTAAAAACAGGGTTTTTACTAAGGTCTTAAGCTAATTTTTTATCAATTTGGGTTGGGTGACTAGGATAGGATCCATGTCAGGACAATTCCGGAGATGCCCATGTGGTCATTTTCTTCATTGGATGCCTATAACCTATTAAACCTTGAAATTAGTTGCAGAATTCACAATTAGCTGCGGAATCAGGCCACATTCCGCAGCTAAGTTGCAAAATCTTATTAAAACAGGATACAGTGTTTTAAGGACCACTAGAAACCATAACCAATCAATCTTGGATAGTTGAACCTATCGAAGCAATTCGGTTTCATTTTTTTTTTTTTGAATCAATTGAAATGATGAAGTTTATTTTGTCTCCTTTTTTTTTTAACATATCAATTCTTTTTCTAATTCTTTAGATCACACAAACTGCAGGAGGAGAGCATATTCAAGAATTATTAAAAAAAAAAATACATAACAATCCTTTTTCTGATCCTCCAGATTATACAAAGTGTAGGAGGAGAGCATACTTAACAATTATTAAAAAAAAAAAAATAGATGTAAGAAATAAGGTCTCCTAATTACACTTCCCCAGCAACGGCGCCAAAAATGTCTAGTCAATTTAATGTCTTAAATTGCTCTACATAAATTACCAATCCGAGTATTATAAAATGATGAAGTGCGGTGCACCATATGTGCTTAGTTAACCTTTTACTTACTTCGTTGTTTTATAGTTTATGTTGTTTTTAGGGTTTTGTTCTTATTGATCTCCTAAAGTGTCTAATGCAAATGGAAATTCTGTTATAATAGATTTCAAGACAAGGTTTATGTCCCTAATGGTAACTTCCAAAACTTAACACTTCAAAAGATCTCAAAACGTGTTATTGATGAAATTAGTACTTAAACAAGAATGGAAATGTGCTGCTATTCAAATCAAACAAATGATGAACTACTAATCATGAAATCACTATCTCTACTGTTTATCTAATTACAAAAATAAAACTTGAGCTATTGCATTCAACAAATCAAAAACTGCAAACCAATAAAAGTAAAATCAATTCACTTCATTCATAGTCCGATAGCTCACCAGGTAGTCTAAGCTATGGCTTTAGGAGATAACGTCAATGATATGAGGAATTTGATTCTAATTGCAGAAAAATAAAGCTAAAATCAAATCACATCATTCATAGTCCGATAGCTCGCAAGGTAGTCTAAGCTATGGCTTTAGGAGATAACGTCAATGATATGAGGAATTTGATATCTAATTGCAGAAAAATAAAGCTAAAATCAAATCACATCATTCATAGTCCGATAGCTCGCCAAGTAGTCTAAGCTATCGCTTTAGAAGATAACGTCAATGATATGAGGAATCTGATATCTAATTGTAGAAAAATAAAGCTAAAATTAAATCACGTCATTCATAGTCTGATAGCTCGCCAGGTAGTCTAAGCTATGGCTTTAGGAGATAATGTCAATGATATAAGGAATTTGATATCTAAACTAACTAATAAAGCAAATGAATAAGACTGAAATCAAAGCATCGCTGAAATTGAAAAGCTAAAAAAACAAAGTCAACAGAGAGACAAATCTCATGTCACTATTTGATGCAAAAACATGTAAAGAAAAACTAATCTACAATCAACTGGTTGAACACACTTACATGAATTAAAATTGCATGAATGGAAAATCTAATCTATCAAACTTGAAAGCAATCAAATGACATACATGAATGAAATCAAAGCAAAATTACAAAATAAAATCTACTCTACCTTACATTCTAATGTGCTCCATGACATCTACTTCACATCTCCTTCCATGTTGAGAACATCAAAGCTTTATTCAAATTCTTCAAAATTACAAAGTACAACAAAGCTTTCCAAATCTTTCAAAAGCCATCAAGGAAGAACTACAAACTCCAAGCTAAGCTAAGACTCACAAGCTAACAAGCTTAAGAACCAACAAGCTAAGACTAACAAATGAAGGAGAGAGATCTCCTATTTATACAAAAAGATGAGAAGCCATCTCATTAATGAAAGTCCATGAATCTCTCCCTCTACCTCTAGAGTCCTAATCAAAGTAGGAACAGATGAGACACATGTCTTCTTAGAGTTTCAATACAATTAGGAGATGTGACACATATCCTCATGATCTCATGATTCTTTCCACTCAAATTCGAATTTGGCCTTAGTGTGCAATATAAGGCTCTTCTAGAAGCCTCTTTTCAACCTACACATGTCAACAATCTCAATCCACTTGCTAGGTATAAGCATATGCACATTATTTTCTAATTTTTAACCACAAATTCACGTAAAAGCCTTAGAATTAATAAATATTGGAAAAACATAAATGTGGCCCAATGATAATGAAAGTGGGATGAATGTCGTGACATAGTAGTGAAATGGAGGTGATATAATGGACATAATAGTGAAAGTGTAATGGAAATGAATGACATTCTCAAGACCCAACAACCACTGCCACTGGTTTAGAGGTGTTTTTAATCGTTGTTTTAAATTCTTTGAAGTTTGTGCCGACCTAGTATAACCATGGCTCTGTTAATCATTCTTTATGGATTCAATTCAAATCATGGCCTTCCCATTGAAAAGATTTTGGACCACCAAAAGTTGGTTTTCTTCTAAGAATCGACTAATTGAGGGTACTGTTGTCTCACTTGTCCAATCTCAATCTATTTTGCATTGCTTGGCTTCGAACCTTCGAGTACAATTTTGAGGTATTCAACATCTCCTCTGCATGTTGTCCTCACCTTCCTGTCCAAGACTGTGTCTTCCTACAAATCATTTAGATATTCAGGTAGTAGGTCATTAATAGAAGGCAATTGACTTTGCTCTTTAGGATCCTCAATCATCAAAGTTTCAAACAATATCAAGCAATCTGCATTTACAACTATGTAGATGTGCATGTAAGCTGGTAGATCAAGGCAAAAAGCATTGTCACCAATCTTCTCTAGTATCCTAAAAGGTCCATACCTGATAGGCTTTAGCTTTTTACCTTCACCTTGCATCCTGTCCTTGCTGATATACAGCCAGACCTCATCACCAACTTGGAAACTATGATCCATCCGATGCTTGTCATGCCTTGCCTTGTAGTTGGCTTAACTCTTTTCCAGTTGTTCCTGTACTGCCTGGTGGATATCCTAGATCTATTCAATGAACCTAGTTGCCTTGTCCACATCACTTTGTCCATCAATGGTGGTATCTTTACCAAAGACAAAATCCAAAGGAGACCTTGGTGTGAAACCAAAACAGGTCTCAAAAGGAGATCTCTGTGTAGAAGAGTGTTTTGCTTTGTTGTAAGCATGCTACACATAACACATATGTTCATCGCAAAGCTTAGGATGTTTGCTGCAATATCCTCTGATTAATTGGGTCACTGTCCTGTTAACTACTTCTGTCTGGCCATCGGTTTGTGGATGAAAAGCTGTGCTTTTCTTCAGTTGGGTGTCCATTAGCTCCCACAGACTTGACCAAAACTTCCCCAAAAATCGGCTGTCTCGATCAAATACAATAGAAGTGGGTAGACCAAAATGAACCCATACATGTTCAAAGAACAGTTTTGCAGTTTGTTCAGCTATAATTTGTTTATTACAAGGTATCAAAATACACATTTTGCTGAACCTATCCACAGCGACATACATATAATCATGACCTTTCCTAGATTTAGGTAGTCCTCCAACAAAATCCATGGAAACACTTTCCTAGGAGTGAGAAGGAACTGGTAATGGAGTGTACAAGCCTAGTTTTCTATTGTTGGGATTGCTTTTAGCACACATAGTACACCCTCTTACATATCTAAAAACTGTCTCATTCATTTTCAGCCAATAGCAAAATCTTTGTAGCTGTGCAACTGTTTTACTTACCCCAAAGTGACCTGATATCAGAGAAGTGTGTGCTTTCTATAACTATCTTTACTCTCTCAGTTTTTGGAATGAAGAGTTTCCCACAGTGATATAAGAGTCGGTCCTTTACATGATAATCCAATTCTCCTACCCTTTTGCCTCGACTCAAAGTTTCAAATACATCGTTAAAGTCTATATCTTGAGCATATTGTTCAATGTAGCTTTCATGTAGTACAAGATTACGCTTAAGTATAGTAGATGCATTTATAAGGGGTTTAGACAACATGTCTACGACTTTGTTATGTATGCCATTTTTATATCTAATGACTAAATGAAACTGTTGTAGAAAACCGATCCACCTGTAATGTCTTGATTGCTGCAATTTAGTTTGGGAGTGTAGATATTGAAGTGGTTGATGATTAGTATGTATTACTGTCTCTTTGTGCATTAAGTAATGTTTCCATTTCTTCACACTCTAAACTAATGCATACAATTATTTATCATATGTAGGATAGTTAACTACTGCAGAATTAAAAGTCTCAGAATGATAACATATGGGTTTACCATGTTGTGTCAACACTGCTCCCATGGCATAGTCACTAGCATCTATTTGGATCGCAAATGGTCTTTGTAGATCAGGCAGTGCTAGTACAGGGTCTGCACTAATCTTTTCTTTCAAGGTGTCGAAGGCTTTCTAATGTTTTCATCCCCACTGAAACACCTTGTTCAATCATGTCAAATCATATAAGGGAGCTGCAATTGAATAAAAGTTAGAGATGAACTTTCTCCAATATTGTGCTGCTCCTTAGAAGCTTCTCACTTCTGTAGCAGACTTGGGTTTAGGCTAGTTTACCATGACTGCCACTTTAGAGGGATCTATTTTCAATTCACCACCCCCTACTGTATGACCCAAATAATTTAGAGATGTTTTGTCAAATTCACATTTGGAGAGTTTAACATAAATTTTTTTCTCTTTTCAAAACATCTAATGTCTGCTTAACATCCTTTAAGTGTTCCTCCCACATTTTACTAAAAATCAGAATGTCATCCATATACACAATAACAAAATCATCAAGAAAAGGCCTGAGTAAATCATTCATTAATCTCATAAAAGTAGCAGGGGCATTGGTCAAACCAAAATACATAACCAGCCACTCATACAATCACTGCTTTGTTTTGAAAGCAGTCTTCCATGCATCTTGCTCTACAACTCTGACCTGATGGTATCCACTGTGCAAATCCAGCTTGGTGATATAAACAACTTCCTTCAATTGATCTAAAAGATCATCTATGCAAGGAAGAGGATAACGATTTTTTATTGTTATCTTATTCAGTGCTCGGTAGTCAATGCACATTCTCCACGAGCCATCTTTCTTTCTCACCAAAATGATTGGTGACCCACATGTTGATGTGCCAGGGTTGATGAACCCCTTCTTGAGCAACTCCTACACCTACTTCTTGATTTTAGCATTCTCTAAAGCAGACAACCTGTACATTCCAATGTTAGGCAATGGAACATCTTACTGCAAAATAATATCATGTACTATTTTCTTTTTGGATGGCAGACCTTTAGGTTCCTGAAACAGGACATCATGCTCTGAAATAATCTTTTCTATATCAGCTTGCTACTTAGCATTACAACCCTCAAATACGTTGGTTTTATTAGGTTTCTTTTCCTTTACAACCATTAGTAAGAATTGTTTGCATGAATTTATCATTCTTTTCATCTGCCCTGAGTTTATGAGAGTACAATTATTCTTGAGCTTATGAGCTCTTACAAAGTATTTGATTCCATCTTTAACGAGTAGATACTTGTTCACAACTCTATAGAAATAGCTTTTCTATCATACAAGTAAGGACTTCCTAAAACAATTCCACATATATCCAAAGGAAGTATGTCTAACTCAACCTCATCTACAAATGTTGACCCAAAAGAAAACTTGAGTTTGCACTGTCTAGTCACTTGTAGTTGTGCTTTATCATTCAACCATCCTAATGGGTATGGTTTCTTGTGAGGTGTAGTTGCTAATCCCAATTTCTTTACAATTGCTTTAGAAATAAAATTTACTTCTGAGCCACTACCAAACAAAGTATCAATCTTTTGATGTTTGGAAACAACTCGAATATGGAAAAGCTCATGTATTTTTCTCTCATGTTCTTCTTCGATAATAGTTTGAGTAGAATTACTAGTATATGCTTTAGAATTCTTACCTTTGATACCTGTGGCTGCAATGATTGTTTTATCTCCCGATTCTAACCCCAAATCTTTCTGAATAGCTGCAGCAGTCTTCTTCTTCTTTCCCTTGGACTTCTTAGGTCTCAGCTCTGGATGCAGAATCCAACAGTGCTCATCATCATGCCCCTCCCTTTTACAGTGAGTGCATGAAGCTTTTCTTTTCCATGCAGTGTTCGCCTTCCTTGCTTTCCACTTCTGCTTTCTTTTCTCCTTGGTCTTGCTTGCAGTGGGTTGGGATGGTCCCCCAACTTCTGGATTTCCATTCTTTCCTCTAGCTTCTAGATGAGTAGCTTGTACAGATACCTCATCTATACTAGTGGGATTAAACATGAGGATGGTATGCCTCATGTAGTTGTGTAGGCCACCAATTTACTTCGAAAGAGTCTCTGGTGAGTCTAATGAAATCCCTAGAATCAATGCTCTCTTTCTAAATTCTTGAGTGTTCCCTTGCACACTTTTCCCTTTCAACTGCCGAAGAGTTTGCCAACTCATCATGGTTTGTTGCATGTAGGCTAATGGATAGAATTACTTCTTGATGGCAGAAACAAAGTCACTTCAGACAGAGATAGTCTTACCATGTCTTTTCATGTTAGCTTGGGTTCTACCTTCCCACCAAACCAAGGCAGTGCCTCCTAGGCATAGGCTTGCCAGCTGAATTTTGCTCTTGTTTGAGTCGATGTTCTGCACTCTGCAATACACATCAATTT
>APFE030607058.1:23834-41135 GCA_000404065.3 Pinus taeda
AACCCACTTGTTAGGTATAAGCATATGCACATTATTTTCTAATTTTTAACCACAAATTCACTTAAAATGGATAAGAATTAATAAAGTTTGGAAAAACATAAATGTGGCCCAATGATAATGAAAGTGGGATGAATGTAGTGACATAGTAGTGAAATGGAGGTGAAATGGAGGTAATATAATGGACATAATAGTGAAAGTGTAATGGAAATGAATGACATTTTCAAGACCCAACAGGAACCTCTACTGCTAGGGTTGGGACCTAACCCAAGAGCTTTATCCCTCTAAGTCAACTCAGTGCTGGATCAAGGAAATCCTCATTTTCATTAACATATCAAAAAATACATAATAGTGTTTTGCAACAATCCTTCAACTCGAAAGTGTTTAGTTATCTTGCATAAAAGAAATTGAATCCTAATGAGGCTCTAGGCCTCTATATTTAGACAACTGAATTTGCCAACAACTTCCTTAAATCTAGGGAGGCTTGGCTCCCAATATCAAGATAAACTAGTTCTTAACTATCACTGGCTCGATTTCCAATGATCCCCATGACTCGATTGTCTACAACTCTGAGCTGGTGTGATTTGATTGAGGGATCTTTGAATGAGTGAGGACTTAATGAGGAAGATCTTCCTTCTTGTATCATTCGAGTTATTGCACCTTAATTAGCCATAATTTTCCATAATTTTCTCCCAGAAAGATGTAATCAATGCACATTAGACCACTAGACATAACATTTTACTTTTACTAATCTCATTAAGAAAAATATAGTTAAAACATGTAAGGAATCATGAGAAGAGATGATTTTAGTAAGCTTGGAGGTGTATTAAGGTCCATATATTTACCCAATGATTAGCCTCATCGGGTAGATGTGGGATGAGGGTGTTACAGAGTGGTATCATAGCATGGTTCAACACTTGGATTGAATGGGCGGAATATTTTTCTCATGCATGCATGTAAGTTGTATATGTTCTTGTTAGGTATGTATGGTAGTGTTCATTGTTACGATTTTTTTGTCATGTAAAATTTTATGATGTTGTTGATGGGATGTGTTTTTCAAGAATGCATGTTGTTGTATATGCATTTGTTATGCATGTCAATGTCTACATTTTGTTATTCATGCATTGTCATGGTTATGGTTATGCCTGTATAATAGGAAAGACATGCATCATGAGGTCATTATATGCAATTAGGTAATCATTATGATATTGGTATGTTATTATGCTAATGTGTTTGTTGAGATAGAGTAGGAGATGTAGATCACTAGAGCAAGGTTGCAGCACTAGACTTCAGGGTGACAGTAGATCGTCATATGGGTTTGTATGTTTGGAATGCAGGTATGTGGTTAATGGTTGTTATAAGAATTAGGGTTACTTTCATACTTGTCATTTTAGTATTGTTATGGTTACATGTATGATGGATGTTAGTTAATCAGTGTGATCATGTGTACATGCATCACTTAGTCATGCATGATAGTAACTTCTTTTTGTTTTATGCTAGTTAACTTGATGATTATGTTATATGTTATATGTTAACTTGTTGTTGTTATATGTTAGTTAACTTGATGATTAGGGTTATTGTATTAAGATCTTGATGTATATGTATCATGTTGATCTTGATTGGTCTATGCAGATGGTTAGGGTTATGACATTCAGGTATGAGTTAATATATTGTGATATTAGGTCATACTAATCTAGACTGGCTGTGCATATGTGATTGTTATTTATGAATGATAATTTTTTATGATTTTATGATGTAAACATGTTATCTAGCCATTGTTATGTATATCATGACCTTAGTTATGTTTAAGTTGATGTGTTTTGAATTTATATCTTGCTAATCTAGATTGATTATGCATACAATATAGCCTCCCTTGAGATACATTAAGGTATGAGTTTTCTTATGTCATCTATTTAGTGTTTCAATGCTTGATTATTTCAACTACTTGGTGCTTTAATGGTTTATTATGTTGTCTATTAGGATTTTGAGTGGTTGGCATCTATTATGTCGTCTATATGTTGTTTTAATGTTTGATTAATTACATGATATGAGTATGTGTCTATAAGATTGCATGAAGAAATGATCTTGTTTTAAGATGGTTGTACTAACAAATATGGTTTTAGACGGCTAATATGTACTTGAGTATAAGTAGGTGAGAGTTGTAGCATTATGCATTATTACTGTTGATTATGACATGGTTGATAACCTTGGTAAAGGTTAATTTCAATTACTAGATATGATGTCTTGATCTTTGGAACATGTGGCTAACAAGTGTAAACAGTTATAGGGCAACATGCTTGGTATTATCATGACAAGGTAATAGTTGATTTGTCTACATAACTATCCCTTGGAAGATGTGACAGTACATAGTAAGGCTTGATTGCAGCAAGGTAAACAGGTAAAAGAATGCAATTGCTGAGGATTCCTTTGGCTATATTTGGAAACCCTAATTCCAAACTAATAAGTGCTTTGCATAGAGAAGTATTCTTAACCTTGATTTTGTCAAATATTATGTGGATATATGTTATATCCAAGAATAGGTATTTGACATGTATATTAGCTAGTTTCTAGTTATAGCTAGGTCTATCAACGGAATTGGATTCCTTGAGATATGGTATGGATGTGATTAGTTACAAGTTATCATGATTGGCACAAGAAGTTAAGATAACTGATATATCATTATATGTTTTTATACACTGACAGTTATGGGTTTACGACAATATGATACAGGGAATTGCATGGCAAGGAGGTTGCCATGAAATATTGAAGAAGGCCCAAATTGATATTTCCTATGGAAGCATTGGGAACCATGGGATTTAGTCATGATGTTTATTTCTAGTCATGTGCTTTTAGTGTTTTGTGAATTGCTTGCACTTGATTTGAAATTTTGTTTGTGTCTTGTGCATGTCCATGCCAATTTTTTTGTGGTGTCATATTGTTATTGGTTTTCATTGTTTCCTTCTTGTTTGTGTTTGTTTTCCCTTTTATGTTTTTAGAGTCTTAGGAATTGGTTGGGAAAGAGGAAATTTAATGGAGATAGAGAGAGTTAAATGAAACTCAACAATTAATATAAGACCCGAATGAATTCTAGTGCATGAGTAAAGGGCAACTGAAGGCAAGAATATCACAATAAATTGGACTAGTTGGGTCCATTGTGGTAAATGGATAGTGGCAATACATACATGAGAAAGGTAACTAGAAAGGTAAAGTAAACAGATTTGAGGTGTCAGATGCTTTGGATATGTTGGGAATTGTTGCTTTCAATGTTGTGCATGTTGTGAACAGATAAATGGAGTCCTCTTAACCTATATCTTATGATATCTGGTAATTGTGTTGTGACTATGATTATGTTGATGTTTATATATGCATATGTGTATGTATGTATGTGTGTATGTATGTATGTATGCAGTTATCTGATAGGGTCGTCATGGATCATGATTTTTTTATGCTAATGTTTATATATATATATATATCTATATATCTATATATATATAATATATGTGTGTGTGGTGTGTGTGTTGTGTGTTGTGTGTGTGTGTGTGTGTGTGTGTGGTGTGTGTGTGTGTGTGTGTTATTTATGTATGTGTGTGTGTGTGTTGTCAGGGATCATTCTTGTGGAGGAATGATTGCTTATGCAAGTGAATGGCATGAAAGAGATCCCTGGTCTTATGAAGAATCGAGTGGGAAGAGTAACCCTGGTAGATATACAAGGTCATTATCATGTGGATATGACTTGATATTATATGCTTATACTATGTCTATGTTTGTGTTATGGACAGGCTATGTTGAGGGATACATGAGTGAAATAAAACTAGTGTGCTTTGCGGCATGCTCAGATAAGCATGGATGGCAGAGAGACGTTGGAAACAAGGTTGCTTGGTAGAGTTAGTGTGCTTTTGGATGTGTGGTACTATTGTTTTATATATTTTGTGCATGTTTTATATTCAATGATTGTACCTATGGTGATGTGTACATGTAACATATGTAGTATTGTGTACACATGATGTCGTGTGTATTTTTCATATGCAGTGTTGGGTATATATGGTGTTATGTACATGTTGTATGTGCAATGCTATGTACATATGGTGTTGTGTGCATGTTGTACATGTGGTACCATGTACATACGGTGTCGTGTGCATGATTGTACATGTGGTGTTTTCTGCACGTGGTCTTGTCTACATGTGGTGTTGTGTGGAGGTGGTGTTGTGTAAATATCGTGCATGTGGCATTGTATACATGTGGTGTTGTGTACATGTCATGCATGTGGTGTTCTTTACATGTGGTATTGTGTACGCATTGTACAGGTGGTGTGGTGTACATGTGGCATTGTGTACACGTGGTGCAAGTGGTGTCATGTACATGTGATGATGTGCACAAGTTGTGCAAGTGGTGTTGTGTATAGGTGGTACTGTGTACATGTTGTGGGCTATGTATGTGTATTGTGTAGTTGTGGTATCGTGACATGTGTATTCGTTGTGTTGTACTCTGTGTACATATAGGTATTGTTTTGTACACCAGATATAGGTGTATGTGTTGTGTTGTACACCAGGTGTAGGTACATGTATTGTGTGGTGTTGTACATTGGGTATAGATGTATGTGTTGTGTTGTACATCGGGTGTAGGTGTATGTGTTGTGTTGTACATTTTGTATGTGTACATGAATGAGGAAAAGAAAAGGCGATGGGTGTTGTTGGGTGTGGCAACTGATCCGGTGTGGATATGGAAAGGAAAGAGGATAAAGGTAGAAGCTAAGGATTGATTAAAGGATAAGTATCAATATTTTATTCTAGTTTTATTATGCATGTGATATATGATTCTGATTTATGATGGTTACATCTATGATTCTGGTTTATGATGATTGCATGTGATTCATGATTTTGATCTATGATGGTTGTGTTTCAAGCTAATCTGATGCGATATGTTTATACATAATGATTTGATCCAAAATGCTCGTTTGACTTGTTATGGCAGGAAGTAAACAAGATTGCAAATGTACCTTATTAACAAGCTACCAATGAGGTATGATGTGAATTTATTTTAAATCTAATGGAAGTTATGTGCTTGGTACAAGAAGCATGGAAATGCCCAGTTGGGTGGTTGAAATTGACTGCAAGGATTAGAAACAACAAAAAATGAAATTCTAACAGGTAGTAGTATCTTGGTAAAGCACTTCAGGAGCAAGGCCATTATGGGACATTAGTGCTAAATAGTGTCCATTGATTTCCATGAGTATGTTATGACCAATATGATGGTTTTGAGGTAGGTATATGCCTTGGTTCTTTGAACTTCCAATACAAGGAAACCTTTCCAAGGGATGGATTGCCCAGGATAGGGGATGTTGGGTAACTTCGACAGTGAGTGACTTCATGGAAGGGGGTCACCGGATTTCCCAAGGGATTGTTTAGCAAACAATGGAAGTTCGAGGATGGATTTGTTTTGGTCATTAGCATTTCCATATGGAACTAGATGCACATTAGGAGTGTTCCCTAGAACAATGAGCCAATAACGGTTAACTAAGAGGACAAGTGGTGCAGGATTGTTGCGTTCGACATTAGATGCATTTTTCACTTTAGCAATGGATTATGGACATCCCGGGAAGGAGGTGAATCTTGGTACTACTTTGAGGGTGGAGGTGTGAGTCTTTGGATTCCCTTATTGCCAATATGGGTATCGTATCCTTTTATTTGTTGGTTGAGAAAATGTGCATATGTGTATATGTGTATATTATTTTTTAAATATTGTGTCGAGCTAGATTTATAAAGCTCCACAGGCATTATGGTTATTTGTTGGTTGAAGCAAATGTGCATGAGTATATTTGGTCGTTATTGTAAATACAATAATGCACTATGTTATAAAGCTCCAGTAAATGGTATGTTTGTCATGTTTCAACAGTGGTCATTGTAAATACCTCAACGAACTGTGTTATAAAGCTCCATAGGAAATATGATTTTCTTTTCAGTGGTCTTGCTGGTTGCAAGCGTCATTGAACATCGAGGATGGTGTTCCCCCAAGGGGGAGGGCTTTTTAACAGCCCTTGTAAAAATATATGTAAAAATATATAAGACCACGATCATGGGACATGTATTCCTAGTTAACTGGTGGGAAAAACATCCTAGTGAGTGTTCATTTCAATTATTATGGCTAAAGGAAATTGGAAAAGGAAATGGCAGAGGCTTTGGAAAGGAAAGAGGCATTACTTGGAATTTTATTTATGAAAATAATAGAAATTAGGAGAAAAGGAATGTGGAAGGTCATAGGTTGCATGTGAGGAGGAAAATGAAGGAAAATAATGGAAGATGAAGAAAATAGAGGCCTAATTGATAAAAAGTCTTGTGAACATCAGTTCATAGACTTTTTTCAATTCAATTTTGGAGCTCTCTCTCTATTTTCTCTCTATATCTCACTCTTGGACACTTAGAGTTTTCTAGGAGAACTTTAGCATTGGATCAAGAAAAGAAAAGAAGGAAAAGAGGAAGTAAAATATCGAGTAAGAAAGAGAAGGATCAAGCAGCTAGAACGAGATTATTTGTAGGTATCAATTTGCATGTGTGATTTCCTTGCTAGTTTTGGCATGTATGGTTATGCTTGTGTGTTGTTAGTTCTCTTGTTGTCACGAGCATGGGTTTTTCCAGGTGTGGCAATGTTCTTCCTCCTTACCTTTCCATTTCTGAATAGCCTTGAGGTGATGGGTTCTCATGTTTTGGTGGAGCTGGATTGCCTGATGGATTTGAAGCTTAGTGAGGTGGACCTGTAAAAGGAAAAACACATCGCCTAGTGATCCCTAAACCAGACTATGGATTGTGGTAAATCCATTGGCCTAGTAACCCTTGAACCAGAATGTGGGTTGTAGTAAATTCCATATTGTGTGCCTTGGTGGGCCTAGGAATCCTTGACCGATGAATGGAAAGATATATGGTAAATCCTAGAGGTAGTTTCCCTCAATCAGGCGTAATAATCCTTGTTGGTGAATGGCAGGATATACGGTAAATCCTGGAGGGTGGTGTCCTGATCATGGCCTAGAGGGTGGTGTCTCTATCATGGCCTAGTGACTCCTGAATCGGATTCTGGGTTGCGGTAAATCTTAGGGACTAGGAGGAAGTAATATTCCTCATGGTGTAGGTGGAGAAATCCATTGGCATCCATGCTCATTCAATTCTTTTTTCGATTATGAGTCCCACATTCATGCTTGGAATGTGGCACGGGGGTGATTGGTTGAAGAGAGATTTGGCTCAATCAATCTATGATTGGGTGGAATGTGGTAGTCCCATATCAGGATGGATTTTGCATTCATCAATAAGATTTCCTTTCCTTGGTATTTTATGTGTAAATGTACTGGTTCTTTTGTGGCATACATGGTTATTGTATCCTCATTATTTATGTTGCTTATATGTTGGTTATGAATATGCTTTTATGAAGTGAAAATGTATGGTTTTCATCATGGTTTGATTTGTAAATGAATGAGAAATGAATATATGACCTAATAGATGATAATGCAGCTAATGTGATAAGGCACCAATGCTTCTTAGCATTCTCAGATAAGTATAAGACCCCTATGCTCAGATATGTTGTTTAAACGTCTAGAATGCATAATTGTGGCATGTTTGATGAAATGTTTGTCATGTCTAGTAGGGGTTCGTTCAAGTCCTTGTTCAATTATTTACATTTTTATCATTGTTTTGATGTTACTTTTCACTTTTGGAAGTTTCATGGAGTTATGGTCAATGGCCTGAGCCCTAGCCTTGAAAAGGTGGCACAAAATCTGGAGTCGTTGGCACAAAACTACCTATAAAATTCCCCCATTGCATGCATGCCTTGCTATGGGAAGCGACTGGAGTGTCCCAATCGCATGCATTTGCATGTTAAGGGAGCGACTGAGGCTTTAATGCATGAGAATTGTAACACCCTCCAGGGTAAATGTGCATATAAACCAACATAATAGGAACATAAATACAATAAACATATCAACCATCAAAATACATATATATGTATATTAGTACATTTGCACATGAAAATCAAAGGAATGAATTTTTCATTAATAAATACAATGAACCAACTGTGATGGGACTACCACATTCCACTCGACCATAGATTGACTAAGCCAAGTCTCTCTTCAGCCAACCATTCTCATGCCATATTGCAAGCAAGAATGTGGGACTCATAGAACACATCAAAAACACCAATCAATGTGTATGCCACCGGAGTTCTCCGCCTACACCATGAGGAATTTGAGTGCTTCCTAGTCTCTCAGGCTTTACCATGCATTCGTAGCCTGATCCAGGGATCACTAGGCCCTACACTGAGACATACTCTCTAGGCTTTACCATGCATTCCATCCCAGAATCACTAAGCCCAACGAAGATAAAATCCACCTCTTGGCTTTACCATATATTATGCCATTCACCAACAAGGATTCCTAGGCCCACCGAGGCACATAATCTAACTTTATCGCGACCCACGGTCTGGTTCAGGGGTTACTAAGCCAGTGGCTTCTTGCATCCATAGATTGATTCCGGGACCACCACCACCATGTGTTTTTCAATTCGGAAATCCACTCCACTCAGCTTTGTATCCAATCCAATGATCCCCCAAAAAATACATGAGAGAACCCATCTCGTCAAAGCTATCAGGAAATGTCAAGGCTAGGCTGAAAATACTATCACACCTGGCAAGACCCATGCCATGGTAAAAGAGAAACACATGAAATCCCATGCATGCCAAATCTAGCAAGGAAAATACACATGCAAGTTGATACTTGCAATGAAGCCTATTGTAGCAGCTTGATCTTGCCTTTCCCTGCTTGATCTTTGCTTCCTCTTGCCTTCATTACCTTTCTAGCTCCAATGCCAATGTGCTCCAAGAAAGCTCTAAGTGTCCAAGAGTATGATAGAGAGAGAGAATAATGAGAGATATCCAAAGCTAAACTGACAAAAGGTTCACCCTGAAAGGAAGAAGCTTGCCAACTGATCCTCAAAAGCCTTTTTATTAATGAGGCCTCTATCTTATTCATTTTCCATTATTTTCCTTCAATTTCCTCCTCACATGCCACATGTGACCTTTAACCTTCCTTTTCTCCTAATTTCCATTATTTTCATAAATAAATGGGCAAAAATATCATTTTTCCTCTTTAATGCCTTTCCAAATCCTTTGCCAATTTCCTTAGCCATAAAAAACCAAATGAAAACCCCCCTAGGATGTCTTTCCCACCATTCAGCTTGGAATACATGTCCCATCATCCGTGGTATTTATATATTTTTTACAAGGAATTTCCACTAGGGCTATTACAGAACCCCCCTTGGGGGAACACCATCCTCGGTGTCCAATGACATGTATAACCTCATAACTACTGAAACAAAAACATACTACCCATGGAGCTTTATAACACAACTCGTTGCAGTATTTACAATGAAATAACTTCTCAAAATCAAAACATCATGACAACATACCACATACTGGAGCTTTATAGCACAACTCATTGCGGTATTTACAATAGCCACATATACATATACACATATGCACATTTTCTCAACAAGAAACTAAAACAATATGATGCCTGCATCTGCAACAAGGGAATCCAAAGGCTCACACCTCCACCCTCAAAGTAATACCAGGATCTACCTCCTTCCCTGGAAGTCCAGAATCCACTGTATGGTCAAATCTGCATCTAATGTCTAGCGCTATAATCCCGTGCCACTTTTCCTCTCAGTGAATAGTTATCGACTCATTGTTCCAGGGCACACTCCTAATGTGCATCTCATTCCATCTAGAAATTCTAATGACCAAAACAAATCCATCCATGACCTTCCCTTCTATGCTACACAGTCCCTCGAAAATCTGGTCACCCCTTTTGTGCAGTGATTCACCTTCCAACTTATGTTGGCACCCCCATCACGGTCAGTCCATCCCTTGTTAAGGCTTCCTCGCATTGGAAGATACAAAAACCAAGGCATATACCTGCCTCAAAACATCATACCAATCATAGCATGCTCATGGACATCAATGGACACTATTGGGTACTAGTGTCCCATAATGACCATTGACCCGGATCCTGAAGTGCTTTAGCAACATATTGCTGCCTTTTTCGATGCCTTTATTGTTGCTACTAATTCTTGTAGTCAATTTCAATCACCAACTTGGGAATTTCATGCATTCTTGTACCAAGAAAATAACTTCCATTAGATTTGAAATAAATTGAAATAAAATCACATCATATCTCATTGGTAGCTCATCAATAAGGTACATTTGCAATCATGTTCGCTTCTTGTCACAACAAGTGAAACTAGCATATTTGACCAAATCATCATATATAAAGATATCACATCAGGTTAGCTCAAACACAACCATCATAGATAAAAATCATAAATCACATGTAACCATCATAAACCAAGATCATAGATCACATATAATCATCATATACCATTGTCATAAATCACATGCATAATAAAACTGAAATAAAATGTTGATACTATCATTTCATCAATCATTAGCTTCTACCTCTGTCTTTATTTTGTGTGCACTTCGGACCAGTTGCTACACCCAACAAACATCTAGTGCCTTCTCCTCAACCATGTACATAGACGCATAGTGTGCATCACACACATACAACCACACGACTTACGACACCATGCAATACATGCATCTACACCTTTCATACAACACATACACCTACACCTAGTGTATACAATACAATGCATCCATATATACCCAATGTGAAATACCACCCAATGCATGTACCTACATAGAGTACCGCACAACAAGTGCACAAGCCGTAATACGATGACTACATGATGCACATACATAATACCACAAACCCTCAACATAACATGTATGGCATGCACACAATACCACATGTACATTAGTATCATATGTACAACATTTACACAGTACCACTGGTAGACCACACCACTTGCATAACGTGTGCACAACATCACATGTACATGGTGCCACCTACACAACGTGTACACTACACCATTGTACAACATTTACACAATACCACATGTACATAGTACTACATGCACGACATGTATGTGACACCACATGTACACAACACCACATGTACGACATGTACATAGAAACACATGCACATAGCGCCACTTGTACAACATGTACACTACACCACACGCACATGAAACCACTTGTATAATCATGCACATAACACCACTTGTACATAGCATTGAATTCCCAACATGTACATAGAATTATTTGTACACAACACTGCATATCCAACATGCACAGAGCACCATATGCACACACGCCACATATATGTCATGAAGATGGTACAATATGTATACAACACCCCCTATGCAATATTCACACAACCCTATTTGTATCATCCATGAAACCTTTCCTCTGGTATCTCATCCATGCTTATCCTAGCATGTCGCAGGCCACACTTCTTTCACTTTTCTAATGTATCCTTTACCATTACCTTCCATAACATAAACATAGGCATAATACAAATATACAATATCAAATCATATTCACATGATACTGACCTTGTATTTTTGTCGTGACTACTCTTCCCAATTGATTCCTCATAATACCGGGAACCTCTTCATGTTGTTCTCTTGCATAAGAAATAATTCCTCCACAAGAATGATCCCTAACAACCCTGTCAGATAGTAACATTGATACATGGATACACACATACGTATATAAATGTTAGCATAAAACAATAATGATATTGTCTGACAATGACATACATACATACATGTATACATATAAGCATCAACATAATCATGATCATGACAAAATTACCAGCTAACATAAGGTCTAGGGTAATATGCAACACATGTGCAACATTGAGAACAACAGTACCCAACATAGCCAAGGATATGACGCCTCAAATCCATTTACTTTACCTTTTCCTATTACCTTTCTCATGACTATACTGCTACCATCCATGTTATGTGGAATTTTGCATCTTTGGATAAACAAAATTTCCCTAAGTGGGTAGCTACACCTAAAACAAAAGGTTTAAAGTGCTTAACCTTTTTTTACAGAAGATAAATAAGACAAGGTAACTACTTGTTATCTTTCGCTTTCCTTTTTTCTCCTTTGTTTGGCTTCCGTCGCTCCTTCTCGAACTTAATCTGCTCGAAAAGTACCTACAACCATAAAAAAAAAGGATAAAAACCAATCAAAGCAAGAGATATATCTACTATAAGCAAATGGAATCGAAATAATTTACACATATAATCATCATATATAAAGACAAGAATATGGGAAAAGGTGTAAACAACTTTATTAAGTAGACAGATGAATTACAACCATGAAGTCTGATCCATTGTCACTCTTCCAGCTTGGGTTCCAACCAACATCACATCAAAACCACAACACTTTTATAGCATAACAATACTTGCTTGCAATCTAAAACCTCACACCAATAGTATCTCCTTACAAATTCTCAAAATCTAGCCCCTGATCACTTAGATAATTGCTCAATTTATAGGAAAATGATGGTGGTTTGGTCATAAATGAGGGTATTGAATGGCCTTCCAAACTTAGATTTAGTTTCCATGGAGGAAGGGATGAGAGGATAGGAGGTTACTTAACTCATTCCCTATCCAATTTCAAGCTCATAAGAGATGATAAGTGTGGAAATCTTCTAGATGGATCTAGAAGGTAAGAATATTCATAGAACCCTATGATGATTTCACTCAATCTCACCCAGCGTAGGTCAAAGTGGACCTAAGTTCTCTAGAAAGCACCCTAACGTGGGCCTACCTACACTGAAGCACACTTACCCCTGACCAAGGCTACACAAGTCCCTCAAGGAGGCATGTTTGGAGTGCTTCAGGCCAAGAAACTCTCAAGGAAGGAGGCATTCAAAGTGATGACTTGTCTAGGGCATGTACCAACTAAATTAGGGTTTGATGAGCCATAAAAGTACTGATATGAATGATGGGAATGATGTGTCCAAATGGACTTGTAACAACTTCCCCCTAAAGCATGAAATAGAAAATGTTAATGTCAAGTGATATGTTTTACGATATGATAAGGAGGTTCCGAAGTGGATGGTGACCTACATTGATTACAATACATAATATCATGATATTTTTATTTGTTCTCATGAATTGTTGAGGGAAGGCATACCCATGCTCAACATATAAACTTTCATTACAAATACATAGATAGTCGTCTCCAAATATAGACCCATGATAGGATGACCATTAATGTAAAGCCATTGTACGAATGATTTGGTACATTTCCTGAAATCGCAGCCCAAATGGATGAAACTAGATCCAGGGTATTCTATCTTGTTCAATAGTTCACTCAAGTATGAATCTAACCATGTGAATATATGATCTGAAGTCGAACATGGGAAGACACTGTCTGATTACCAGCCAATGATGTAAGCCATTAATAGACGCGAGCGAAATCACCGATAATGATAATGATCCTCAAGGTACTGCAGTACATTTTGCATGGTGTAAATGGATGTTTTGATGTCGAACACCACACAAAGTCTTTCAGTCAAAGGCTAATGATTTCAACCTATCACCGGAAGCAAGAAACTTTCCATTGAGGTATGCAAGCTTTAAGGTACTGAAAGGGTGTTTCTAATTCAACTTCTTGGATAATGTGTTGATGTCGACAAGAAGTGACTCCTTGCAGGGGGGCCTTGATGTATCCCACATCAACAACATGAAATGAGTGTAATGATTTTTTGGAGACGGAATGTGACTGACGACACAAGGTTCAGGAATGGCAGTCATGAAAATGAAGGTTTATGAGTATTGAAAAGGATGAATATTTACTAAGTGACTTCTCTTGAACATGTTAGCCACACTGAATGGATTTGTAGCATTGACCCAAAACCAAAGTAATGGATGGTATGATAGACCAAGGTATGATGACAATCAAGTAGATAACCCAACCCAAATAGTCATAGTGATGAAGTGAAAGTGTCATGTTCAAGAGCGACCTGCTACCATAAAGTGGTTTACCCCTTTTCCCATTTTCCCCAGTCATTGCTGACCAATACCTCTTTATTTTTTATCAATCTTAAAGAAGATAGTATATACTTGTTGTATAATTCCACCCTTTGGGTGAATCCATCGCTATGTGATGTTTTAACGACTCTACTGAAGGTGAAACTTGGTCTTGTCATGATGGACACATTTGTCTCTATTTGATGTTTTAACTAGTCTAATGACAATGATAACTCAGTCCTTTTCATGTTTAGAGAGTTTGAAAAGGGACAAAAAGAAAACTCCACAAGTTCTTTTTCGTATATTTGTCCCTCAAGTCCAAAAAGTGTAAACAATACAAGAGAGAACCTATTGATCATGTTCGATCAACGCATTCCTTTTTCGTAAATAATCTATCTCAGTGCGAAAAAGGGTTAAACTTATACTGAGTAGATGTCGTTTCCAATCCGTTAATGAGCTGAAAAGGACAAGCATTCGACAATCTTTTCATATTTCAAGAGTCTGAAAAGAGCTTAAACATGACTCCAAGGGGGTTCCCTTTTCGATGTTTAATAGAGCTCGAAATAGAGATACAAGTATGCTTTGTGGTCAAAGTACAATTCACGATCGTGCACGTCAAATTCTGTAATTCAGCTGTAAATTTGTTCAAAGCAACACTAAATGGATTAAACATACCTGTTTCATTGGTAAAAATAGGTAAATACTAAATTTTACTCATTTAATGCTTATGAAATAAACATAAAAATAATATTTTACCATGTTATTTTCACCATTTGATATTTACCATTCTGTTTGTGCTCTGACCCTGTTTTTTACCTCGACCTTCAGTAATTGATTGTGAGAGATTATGTGGATCATTTCTTGTGCCATCCTAACTTGGTAGGAGATCTACCCATCCTCTTTCTTTTCAAGTCATTATTTTACAATTTCATGCAATTTTTTAGGGTTTTAGGGCCCCTAGGGTTAGAAAATTTCTCCCTGGGATCAACGCAGGCTTCCATGTCGAAAACTGCATTGGGGAGCGCGCCCTAATAGAAGGGCAGCTACACTACAACACACTGTCTCCTTGCATGGGCTACGTTGGGTGAGTTTTACAAACTTGTTTCACCTATTTAGCCCAAAATTTCTCCAATTTTTTGCATGAAAAGGATCCTAACTAAGCTTATGGTTTGATTTCAGGATTTCATCGAATAAAAATGTCTATTACTTAGCAAGAAAGAGAGTATGAAGAACAAGAAATTTTTTCCCTAAATGATCCGAGTACATTTGAGGCCCTTAGAAACTGTGGGTTGCTCAAATACTTCAGGTTGTCTGGAATGAGGCAACAATCAGAACTATTGCAGTTCCTAGTTCATGCATGGGATTCAACGGATTAGGCTTTTCACATAAGGGAAAAATTGGTCCCTATTATGATTGATGATGTTTACTTTCTTACAAGGTTGTCAAGACGTGGTTCCCCCATTTCTCTTTCAGGTTCCTCCCATGGAGCGGAATTAGCAAGGGACTATGTTCGACAATTCTACTGGCCAGGTACACAACCTAAAAATCATAGAAAGATAATCATCAAAGGTATTTGTGATTTGGCTTTGAGAACAATCCTTTTCACCATCACAAAGTTAGTAGGAAGTGTGACACTTCATCTGGCGAACAGACCATACATGAAGTATGCACTTGAGTGTCTTCAGCCAATTTTATTCAACTGGTGTGAAGCAGTACTTTCTTCACCAATAGAGTAGCTGACAAAGGTAAAGAGTGGTAAGACCAATAATTTTAGCTATGGATCGCTCTTAATTTCTTTTACCTTAGATATAATTCCATTCATGCAACCTCAGCATGTAACATTGTGTGTAGTTGGCCCTAGTGATCCATAGATGCAAAGGTGGGTTGAATTGATGGCTAGACATGTTGGTCAGTCATTGATTACATTTTCTACTGCATTATTCAATTGGATTGATCAACAACACATTGTTATCGAGGAGCATCCATACGTAGGGATGGATTTTCGTGGAGATCCATAGTTGAGTTTTACCACTGGGTGCTCAATGGGGTGCTATAGGTAAATTATTTTTCGACCAAATCTTTTTTGAATTTTAAGTTTCTACATTTTCTTGTGTTTTGATGTTTCCAAGAATAAACTAAAAAAAAATTCAAGCATGCAGATGTTGGTACTGTTCGACTTGTGAGACACCAACAGGAGGTAGGTGGACCAGCGCTGAGAAATGTTGGGAGAGCAGTTCTACAGGATTTGGATTTAGCCAAGACCCTGGCAGAGTTGCAGGATCATGTAGAGGGATTAACCCTTGGTATTCTAGATGTCGAGATTAATGAGTTACCTATGAGGATGCAGTGCCATACAATTGGTGTTCCTGGCCATTAGATGCGGCTCTTGTGCATGATAGCATAGGCTATGACCTATTATCATGAGCTTCACTAGGTCTACTTAGGAAGATTTTTGCATGCATTTTGAATTTTTTGGGGCAGATGACCAAACATGTCTTAGACATAAGCTGTGTAAAAACTTTAAAATTTCTATCTATTTTAACTTTCAGAGTTTTATATATGGTGTTGTGCAATCCTATTCAACTAATGATGTGAATTGAAAATTTACTTTTACATGTGTCGCAAACGTCTGTTTAACACATATTTCACTAATGAATTAGTTAATGTGTTAAAGTTTTTGGAAATATGTTGATATTGAATGTACTCAAAATGTCTTTCCAAAATATGAACTCTAAGGAACATACGGAGAATTGTTGGGTTTTAAACAGTATAAATGTTTGTTAGTTGCAGTACGACGAGTTGTGAGTCCAGCCTAATGACGATTCGGCAAATGCCAAGTGAAATGGCATCATAGAGAATTTCGATTAATGCGCTATACATAGTGATATTTTTCATAGAACGACTAATAAAAATCCCTTGAAAACTCACTAACTCGCCACTTGGAGCAAAAACGGCCCATACTGCAAAAGATAGGTTCTCAATACTACAACTAGCACCATTGGATTAACCAACAAATGGTTCCAAATATTTTGACATCTGCAACAAATGCAAAGAGGATTACTTAACCACATAAAAACTATAAAAGACACACTTACACACACATGCAATTAAAGAATATATACAGTGATTTTACTACACTCAATTAAGCAGAGTAATGTTTGAGGTGCAACCCGTTTTGGGGCTGCAACAATGGAATTCCATCATAATCCACTGTTAAACACACATGGGGAGAGAGAAAGATGTAAAAGATAAAACAGGAAATTCAATTTTTTATTCACAAATGATACATATTTATAGTACATGTGGTGACCATTGGGATTCACATCCCAAGGTCCCTTGGACTGCTTAGTCTCTTTAGCTTCCACACTAACCC